>JBAFWW010047104.1:37830-49540 GCA_036873685.1 Agapornis canus | reverse complement strand
AGGTCTCCACACAGCCTTCTCTTCCCCAGGCTGAACAGCCCCAACTCTCTCAGCCACCAGTATGCACAAATTGGATATGAGGTGCACCATCTCTGGATGCAAATGACAATTTAAAAAGACATATTCAAACAACTGTGCATGCAAAGTAGCAATACTGGAAAAATTGGCCCAAGATTTCTATATCTCTTACAGAGCTAAAAACGTCTGTTAAATGCCATACTCCCTTAAGAGCCATAAGGAAATCAAACTTCAGAATGTAATGGAATTTCTCGTCTTTCATTGTTAAAATTGAATACATTTTGAGGTTTGAGAAGACAACATATCTCATTACAGACTGGTTAGTACAGAATGTAAAAAATCAGCTGCTAAGTATTGAAATAATGATGGCGTTTTCCTCCTTTTACATGTAAATTGTCTCACAATCCAATTTATTTCTGTATAAATTTATTGCAGCATATGCTAATACACAGAATTGAAACAAGAAAAAAAATAAATGCATTGTAAAACATATGGAAACATACAGATTATGTGATCTTTACTAAAAATCCATCTTAATGATGAAAGCACTGCATAACATCCTCTCTGGAGCTGCACTTCTTCATTTATTTATGAGATACTACTTTCCATAGACAAAGAAAGTATCTCCCCAAAATAGGAGTGCCATATTTTCAAGATATACTGTATATTTTATTTTTGTAACTACTAAATGTCAGACAGTATTCATACATGGTATTGACGTATTAATGTTTTCATTCAACAATGAAGATACCTTTCCTTGTTATATTATATATTTATGACACACAGAGCTGTCAAATAAATTATGTCAAAGCAGCTTAAGCCAGACCTTGTGACACTTGAATTACAGAATCAGGGCAAATAACCTTTAAAATGAAAGACATATGATGAGGATAAGAAACATTTAATTTGCATAAATGTAATGTAACAGTCTTTTCCTTATTACATATTTTATGTCTAATTTTTAATTGTCACTATATTCATTTCTTAACATGAGTACACTATTGTTTTTCTTCATTGCTCATTTTGTTTTGGAACATTTAATACACAACTTCTGTAAGAAACATATGATCACATCCCCATTTTAATATACTCTGATTAACACATCTTAAATTCACATAATGTATTATATAACATTTAGAATTAATTCCTAAATCTGGATAAAAATTCCTAAACATATCAAGAAAATATACCATCTTTGAAAATACTGGGTCATCTCTTGAAAATAATCTTATATTAAAGTTTTCCAATAAAGTTAAAAATACACCAACATGTGCAAAACTGAATAGTTTATTTTCATAAGCTAGACAACTCATAAAATTTGAATTTAGGAATGTAGAATCTGAGCACCTAACTATACGTATAGGAATCAAAGTCAACGGTTAGATTTTCAGAATTGCTCACTACTCAGAGTAGTAAACTCTTTGGTTTCATGAGTTGAAACCCATTACTGAATGAGAAACTTCCTTTAGTTTCTGCTGGAGAGTGCCATCTTTTTCTCACACCTTTAGAAACCAATAAGAACAGAGTGATTTTGCAGGGCTCTGCTGTTTTTGCTATCACAGCACAAGCTTAGGTATGAAAACATAGTTAATAAAACTTCACATTGCTTTGAAAATTCTCTATCAATGTTCAATAAAATAATGCTGAAAGGTACAATGATGAATGATCTACCTCAAAAGGCCATAATAATTAAACCCCACCTCAGCGCAAACAGCAAGACCAGAACCTGCACCTCTGTAAGGAGGAACAGACTTTGTGCAGTCTCTTTGCTGCAGGGTGAGTTTGTCCCACTTCACACTTCTTAATCAGAAGAATAAATGTGGTTTATGCTATTCTATTCTGTAAGATTCTATTATTTATAACAGTGGTATTTGGACTAGATGATTGAATTATGTGTTCTGTTCTTTTTATTGAAATTTTATTGAAATTATTTTATTAAAATTATTTGGGATATTTTGGACTAAGCTCCTATATGTTTACATAGTAATTTTTAGTGATAGCCAGAAGGAAGCCAGTGGATGGTTTATACAGAGAAGCATTAAGGATTGAAATTGATTGTAAACTCCAAAAGTTAATCTAGAAGGTTCAGGTCATTTCCTTAAAAAATTGTGCAGTTGTCAATTTGTGAAGCTAGTGAAGCAACCACACCATCACCAGAGATTTACAGAGCACCTCAGGCAAGACAATAAGCAACTCCCAGCCCATCAGCAGAGTGACCAGTGAACTCCTGTTGGTCAGTTTCTAGTGCATGAGATCTGATGGTATGGCATCCTGGTCATTTGAAGACAGGCAATGTGCAATCACCAGTTTTAGTAAACATCAGCAGCTCAGGGTGGTGTTGGAATAGAAATTGCATCAGTAGTAATTTGCCTTTCTTGGTCAATGGTAAAAAAAGAAATGACTGTTCTTCACCCACTAACCATGGTTCTGTAAAGCAGTTCTGGTCCAACAGATCTTAAACTCACTACTGCTGGTTTAGAAGCAATTGAAAGGATGGCTATCCTCATGGGTCCCTTGAATGTTCTGCTCCATTGAGAAACAGCTATCCTAAGTGGTAACACTTTCTGGAAAGGAAATCTTGTTAGCAAAGTATATTCTTGAAAATAAAAAGAAATTCAGGCTAATTGTACAAGGTACAGGATTATTACAAGTATCGTAAAGCCCAGAGTTGAAAGGTTAGAAAATTTAGAGTTATGATTAAATGTTTCAAGGGAAGAAATGTATTTCATTCCTGATTCTGCCCTGAGATACAATCAAGCAGTAATCATGGCAATAAGACATTTTGAAATCTTACACTGATGAAATCATTTTTAAAATGACACTGTGCCATAACAAGGTCTTTGAACTAATGGGAAAAAATGTCTACCCAAAAAGCCATTTAGCTGTGGAAAGTTATGCCTACCGAAAGCAGTGGAAATTAGAAGTCATTTTGTTAATTTGATGAAGAGATGCACGGGTTTCATTAATGGCTAACACTGCAAAGAATTTTAAAAGTATCTGTGTGGTTCCATTTACAAGATCATTCAGAACAAAACCGAAAGTCTCCTGGTAGATGCTATCTTTGCTAAAGACCCTATTTTAAATAATTTCATTAATCAATTTATCTGTAAATTTTCAGGGGAAAAAAAAACCCCAAACCAAAACATTTAACTGTCAGAGAATAAATACCGAACTTAGCAGAAAAGATACCATTTATTCATTTATTCATTTTGTAGTTAAGTAGAGATCTCCATTCAGCTGTGACATTAAATTGATGCTTCTACAATTAAAATACATTGTAAATAGTTTCCAGAGTGTTAATAAATTACTAAAACTGTTTGAGGAAGTTATTAATCAAATGTTATAGCCTGTTACTGAGTCCGAGGATGTAATGAGTCATTTGCAATCAATTACAGCCTCCAGAATGAATGCAGCTGGGACAATGTACAGAACTCATGGTTACTAATAAACCCTTTGAATAGCAATTATGAAAGCAGACTCAGAAGAACATGTATAGAACACTTCTGGTCATCTGCAGAACAAAAGAGTCACCTATAAGTGAAAGGGTAAAAACTCCCATGGCTCTCTCCCATTGTCTTCTAGTAGTGTGACATCACCAAAACCAGAAAAAAAGCCTTAGCACAACTATGAAGAGATGTGAAAATCACTCCATGGGCCACCTCATCTACTGCAGGTAGCTGCTTTGGGCAGACAGAGCAAGAAGGGTCCAGACAAGCACAGATATGTTAACTGCTGCTGAAACAGCATTCTTAACATCAGATATGGCTTACAGACTCCAGCTACAAAAAGCACCCTTGTACTTCTCTCTGCAGTACTGACCTGGCCATTATGGCTGTGACATATTTACCTTTTAGCTTCTGTAGGTTCTTTTTAAGTCGGTGAGGAAAAAAACCTACTTTTTCACCCTTTCTCATTTTTTGATTGTTTTTTTCTCAACTTACTTTTTACTCCTAGTGTTCATGTATGGCAACAAAGGTAGAAGGAAAAAAGTCACACATCTTGCCACATAAAACGATACTGATATGATAGCACAATCTAATATGGTTGATAGCAATCCATACTTACAGGCCAAATGCTCAACCCTTGAATTCTTCCACCCTATTTGCATGCTTGCACATAGAACTGCACATCAGGATTGGGATATCTTATATCTCTCCACTGCCATCTCTCACCTGCCATAGCTGAAGATTTCAACACCAAAAAATCACAGCTCTAACTGGAAATGAAGACTACTCTATACTGGAAACAAGAACAAGTTTTGGAAAAATATTGCCAGATTTTCCTCTTTGACCTGAGCTAAAGGATACCTGTGGCTTTGAAAATGTAGCTAACCGTAATATCTTTTGACAACTACTAAAGGGGTAGACAAGCCAGTGCACTTAGCCAGCATACATCCGCCTTTTCTGAACATACAGTGCTCCCACTGACCTTGACAGGCATTAAAAAGCATGCAAAACCAAGGACAAAAAAAATGAAAGCATATGTTAGCTGCAATATGATGCTGCTATTGCAAATGGCTGTCTTGAACAGAAGAAAGGGTAAGTGAAGCCATTAGACACAGCACTGGTATATGGCTTCCTGCATGTACTGTATCAAGTATAACATGGAGTTTTTAAGAATTCATAATGTCTTTATTCCATACAAAAAACTACAGATGCATATTACAACTAATGTTACAATAGAAAATATCTAAAAGAATATACCTCATTTGTAAACACAGCCTGTACCTCATGTCTGCTTTCTAATAATTTGTATCTAAATGTATTTAAAAATATTATATAAGCTTAATATGGAACAATTGCATGGACAGTCTCTGCTTGATGACAGCTGAAAGATTTTTCATTTTTCTGAATGGCAGACCTGTCATTACTGAATGTAGTAAATATATATGGCATACAAAAGATCATCTATGAGATCCGATGGGGAAAAAAGCAAAGGAAGAACTGTGGTGTAGTTAATTCTGAATATGAGCAGATGAAACTATCCATATTCAATGGGTTGACATCACACTTCACTCTGTTCAGTGAACTTGCTGTAATTCTAAATTGGGAGAAACAGGAAAAAAACATGCATTATAATGTTTTCCTAGAATATAATGTAGGATTAGCAGATGAAGCAGTCCTAGCTTGAAAATGACACCATCATAAAAAATACTAAATCAAAAACTAATTTATTTATGAGGATGAGCCGCAAAAAGCAGCAGGTGAGTTTTTTAACAAGTGATCAACATAAAAATGAGAATTATATGACATTATCCTTGGAGGATATAAATAAGAGCACCTTTGCATTTGCAAACAGTGGCAGAGATTACAAGGAACCACAAAGCCTTCTTTGCCTCTGCTTTTCTGCCAGTGAAAGACTATTTCCTGCTGTGGGGTGGAAACTAGAATCTAAATTAAGATGAATCACTTTCCATAAATATCCAAGCCCTTCTTCCTATTATTTTTTTTCCCTCTCCTCTCTTCTCCCCTCCCCTCCCTTCCCCTCCCCTTTTCACTCCGCTCCACTGCACTCTACTTTTCTTTCCCTATCCCATCCCCTCTTCCATGCCATCCCATCTTTTTGTGCCATTTCTCTTTCATGTAAACACTCAAAATACTTTCTCACCCCAGCATCTTAAAAAGGCAGAGGAAGAGTAGATAGATTGTGTTAGTTACAGGGTGGTGCTGCTATTGCAGTGACCCTGCCTTTCTATTCCTGTTCATCTTATTTTCAGGTGTTAAACATAAGGAAGACATAAAAAAAAACAAAACAAAAAAAAAAACCAAACCAAACCAAACCCAAAGCACATGGTTTGAATACTCTGAAGAAGCATCAGCAACATACAGAGACTGCTCATAATTACATTTAAGATTTAAGGCTGCGTGCCTCAGACTAATCCACTAACTCCATTCAGAGTCTTGATTTGCCTAGCAGCTCTGGTAAAACATAGCATCAATTTCTAGAAAAGTGGGCTTCTGAGCTCTAACTCCCCCTTTTCACTTTGAACATTTGTCCTGGTGTGTTCATGTCCCATTCCCATAAAATGAGAATGCTAATACATAACTGTCTTACAAAAATGTTAGGAAGGTTAATTAATGCCTGCAACAAATGCAGACATTTTATAGCACAACAATCATCCTAACTCATCTAATCAGACCCAGACAAAATATACAATAGCCCCCCCACTATTTTTGCCCTGCAGTTACCATTTCAGTAAACTATATTTTTTTTTTTGCAGGGCAACAAAATGAGAAATTATGAAAAGGTCTGAATAGAACAGGTTTTTCTGGTGAACCCACTAGACCAATGTGCCAACTTACCTTGTCTGCATAAATCAATGAAAAAGGATTTTGTCCATAGGCAACACTAATTTAATTAGTAAAATATAAAGTGGAGGAAAAAACCCAAAACCACAGACCATGAGGAGTTTAATGTTTCTTGGAGAAGGCTCTGAGCCAAGCTCTAGCCATGTTTGGAATTGTAAATAGAACCATGGGAAATGAAAGCACACTATTTGTAATGCACTGGGATTACAATGGAAAAAGCTCACATGGTTTATGAGGAAACCCCAGGCTTTTAAACAGGGAATGCACGAATTACTGAGCAAGTAAACATGTGTTAAAGAAAATGTATGTTCAGGTCTCAAGCCTCAGTTTCTGAGCCAAGTCTTAGTTCTCCCTCTAGCTTTCCCTTATACCTCATGCAATTCCTCTCTCTTCTTTTGACCAGTGAGTCAACACAGCACACTACAGTGCAGGGTACAGACAAGTTTAGTAGCTTGAAACAAACTTGCTCAGGATCCAGAAGCCTTTCAGTCAGAACAGTGTGGTGCTGTGTAAAGTAGCTGTAAGAAATCCAGGGGTTGTTCGATTGCTGTGAGCATCCATGAAGCCCTCCAGACATTACCTACCCCTGCTGTTAGTCTCACCCTGTGAATCTGAATGGCATCGATTGCTGAAGAAATAGATTCAAAGAAGACAGGAGTTTCAGATTCAAGATTTCCACCGTACTGCATTGCTTTTATCAAGGAAGCTGCAATAAAACAAACATGTGAGCATTGCTAAGGTAGTGAGGATATATAAACCATCAAGAGTTTTGCTGTAAACTGATACTTGCCTTTGCAGTGTGCTAGCAACACATCGATGCATCTGCTTTTACAGTCCATGTAAATCTATATGTGTGAAAACATGAAATTAGAAAAACAAACAAACAAAAAAAAACCCAAAACGAAAAACCTGTTCAAAATACCAAGAGAGAATAAATAAAATACGCATAAAGATGATATTCAAAGCAGGCAGAGAACACGTACTGCTGTTGACGTTATACTGCCAATGGCCACCAGAGAGCGCTCTTCTATAATTGTAGCGCCACAAACCCATGCTATTTCCTCCCCCCGCCTCAAAGGACTCTACAGCTCTGCTGAGAATTAAATCTGACTTTGATTAACAATTTTGCAATTTTGACTATACTTTAAGGGGTTTTTTTCACAGTTCCTTTTTTCAGCAAGTTTTCCCACCTCCTCTCTCTATGCTTTACCTACCAGTCCACAACATCAGGAATCGGACCTAGGAAGCATAGAGGCTCACAGCAGTCTTTCTGCAGAAAGTTCTCTATTCTTTCTTCAAAAACGTTCAACTTCACAGAGACTAAATATTCAATAAGCTATAAAATAAAAAAATCTGAAAATAACCCTTTAACTGAGAAGGGCCTTTTTCTGGTGGATAAGGAACATCCAAAGCAAACCCTGCTTCAAAAAAATGCTTAAATAAGCCATGTAAAGTGGAACAATTCTGAGAGGAGAAATTAAATGAGAAGCAAGTCAGAACACCCTATTTTAAAAACAAACCAAAAGCTCAAATAGATATTAAAATCCCTTCAACTTTAGCAGCAGTGAAAGAATGTAACAACAAGTACATGTTGAGTATGTTTCTACTCTGAGTAACTCAGTTTTGGACCAGTCATTCACTCAGATACTGCACTCCCAACCTTACCTCTCACAATCAAATACTTCTTGACATAACGTGCAGTTAATTCTGAGGTCTCGAGATCTTTTGGAAGCAGGGGGCAGAGACCTAATTTCAAATCTAGTCTTCTGTCTTACTCAAAATAATTATACAAACCAAACTTTGCATACCCACTGAAATCTGTACCCACTGTAAAACTATTAAATGCCAGACTGAATGGAAACATGAGGAATAGCTTACTAGCATAATTTTTTTACCCACTATATATAATCACTGATTATGTAGAGACATAGACTCATTTAGGTTGAAAAACACCATTAAGACCATAAAGTCTAATCAGCAACCCAGCACTGCCAAGTCCACCACTAAACCATGTCCCTAAGCACCATGTCTGCATGTCTTTTAAATACCTCCGGGGTGGTGACCCAACCACTTCCTGAGCAGCCTGTCCCAGGGTTGACAACCCTTGTGATAAAGAAATTTTTCCTGATATCCAGTCTAAATCTCCCCTGGCACAACTTGAGGATATTTCCTCTTGTCCTGTCATTTGTTACTTGGCCCCTGCCTCGCTATCACCTCCTTTCAGGTAGCTGTAGCGAGCGATAAGGTCCCCCCTGAGCCTCCTTTCCTCCAGACTGAACAACCCCAGTTCCCTCAGCCACTTCTCATCAGACTTGTGCTCCAGGCCCTTCACCAGCTCCATTGCCCTTCTCTGGACCTGTTCCAGCACCTCGATGTCTCTCTTGTAGTGATGGGCCCAAAAGTGAGCACAGTATACAAGGTGTGGCCTCACCAGTGCCGAGTACAGGAGGATGATCACTGCTCTACTCATGCCAGGCACACCATTTCTGATCCAATCCAGAATGGATGCCTGGGCACACTGCTGGCTCATATGTAGCTGGCCATGAACCAACACCTCCCGGTCCTTTGCTCCACCACATACAGATACTTTCATTTGCACTGAATGTCACCTAAAATCTTTAGAATTACTTTTTATGTAATTTTAAATATTAACACATTCTAGTTTAATATGAAATCTGTGTTCATGTTTTCCTCAAGTTGCATGTTTGTCTACCAGTATAGGTGAGGTGACTAGTAGCTGGTCCCAATAACTCATACATGTAAATGATATTTCTATGCACAAAATTTGTGTGATGTCATAAATACCTGAAGCAGCACTGAGACTCCAGTGTAGTCAAAGAAATTCAGCCCACTGCAGTCTAATATCAAAACACGTTGCTCACTGTGATGCGACTGCAATGATTCACCTACACATTTGACAAATGAAAAACTTTCATTAAAAGGGGGAGAAGTCAAGAAATGCATAAGAATAATGGTAGTTTAACAAAATAGGCCCAAACATTAACAAATGGCACATTTTAGAATCAGAAATGAAGGATCTTCAGAGCAACAGGATGAAATGACAGTGGATAGAATATATCATTAATGAGATATTTTTAGACAGGTATAGTCTGTCAAGAATTAAAGAATTGCTTCTTCAGATTTGAATTTCTAAATGAGTCAGGATAATGTTTGGAAAAGTTTATATGGGACACATAGACAATATATCTCTTAATATCAGATTTGTTTCTGTAATATCCAAACATCTGCTATGGCTTAACTAATATTTGCTTGTAAGGAAGAAAAATATGTAGTGTTTCATTTTCCTAAGGTATTACTATGATGTTTTTTGTCTGGTTTCTTTTTTATGTACTATCACATGTTGGAAAGATGTTAGTAAGATTTGCTGTCTTACAATCGTTCTTCAATCTCGGGCCATCTTGTACTAAAACTAAGAACACTGTACTAAATGTATACTGAACTAGCACACAGATAAATGATTCCTGGCTTTCATAAAGGAAAAACTAGAAAATAATGCACATCTTATTTACATTGTTCCGTGAACAAATGCTAGTTATCATAATACACAAAACAAAACAAAACAAAACAAAAAAAAAACAAACCAAAAACATGTTAAGGAAAGGAATTCTGAATGTAAGAATGGGTTAAACTAAGTGGTTTTGACAGAGCAGAGGTAAAGATTTTAAACTCTTGAGAGGACTTAGGATATCCCAATGGCATAGATTTATAGTTGGTGCTAATTCCTTTCTGAGAATAGTCTGAAGCCAGGGCCTTTTGGTCTTGCACCTCTGGAGATTTACTCTCTTTGTACTGTCTAATATACATTAATAGATACATAGCGAGCAGAAATACTAAATTTTAAAGGAAACCTCCTGCCTGACATTACTGTGATGGAAGCCTGGAAAGGATTTATAAGATCTGCTATGCTGCTTAGTTTCTACATGCCTCCTCTCCCTCTAAAACAAAAGAACTTAATCTTTCTGCCTATATTACTCCTGCTACTTTCCCACCCAAGTGGCATCCTGTGTTGCAGTAAGGACTGCCTGGCTTCTATATGGGGAGGGAGGTACAGACCTGCTTCCTCTCTGAACCAGTGGCAAGGGCAACAGCAGCAGTTTAATTTGGTGCTGACACAGACTAACAGCAAATCAGGATTTTGAGGGGGGAAAGGGAAGATTTTGACAAAGATGTAAGTTGCTACACTTTCCAGGATGACTGCTGTAAGGATTATGTCCTCCTGTTTCCCTCCTTCCTGAAAATTGAAGCACCACGGTTTGGGGTTTTTTTTAGGGATTTTTCTTTTTTCTCTCTGTTTTTTTTTTTATTCTAAAGTCCCCTGGAACAGTCACCAAAGACTGGTACAAGGAACTACAAAGCAAAGTCCTCAAGGCAGGCCTTAAGCAATCAGAAAAGAGGCCTTGTGTCACTTCAGTAATGTAAGAAACCAGTTGATCTAAAAGAACAAGGTTGAAGAATGTATTGGCAAGATTTTCTTATACATAGGGTGCTGTGCACTCTTAATATTTTACAGCATATTGCTATACAGTCTCCAGTATCACTATGTTGTGATTTGTTTCAGCAAAGCACTCTGCCACCCTTAAGTAAATTAAACACTGTAGTATCATAAAAATGTCAAGAGCCTAGTTAATAGTTAATAAATGTAAACATTCAGACAATAGCCTCCAAATCAGATTCTCTACTGTGGCCTTAATGCTTGTAAGTATTTTAGATAAACACAGTGTTTTAATTCCATCCACAATAAAGCCATCTGTATAAAGCATCTTTTGCAATAAGTTGTTGTAGCTCTACCACAGGAATGTATGTGCTCTGGTTTGATTTAAGTCTTACAAAGGGTGAGAAGGCTGGAATTACCCAGCTTAATCCTTAGCTGAAAGAAAACCCTTGTTTTTTTTCTTTATATTACACTGATATACTCTACAATACTGGTGTCCATCGTGTCACTGCTAAGTCAGCTGACATTTCATGAGATTTTTCTCCTAAGTGGCTTTAAAGATCACAAAGACTTAACATGGCTCTAATCTTTTTTTTTACTTTTGCATACTAATATTCAAGAGCCGCTCTGAATGCAAAAATCAGTGCTTAGCAAAACAGCTTCTTCGGCCTTGGTCTGAAGACCAACCTGTGGTATACCTGTCTCAGTATGCATACAGTGATCATTGTGAAATAAGCAGGGACTCCTGCAGAAAAGGTATTTTTCTGGGTTCCTGTTTTTTAAATCTTAAAAGTCAAGAACAGAATAAAAATAAGACCCACTAGGCCAAGTTTAAAAGAGTATAGCACTATTTAGCACTCAAGCTTCATTCACAGAATCACAGAATCCTAAGGGTTGGAAAGGACCTCAAAAGATCATCTAGTCCAACCCC
>JBAFWW010047104.1:23850-36237 GCA_036873685.1 Agapornis canus | reverse complement strand
GAGGGGGGTTGAGTGAGTGAATGAGCTGCCTGGTTGGGTTTAAACCACGACACCACTAGATCAGGTTGTTCTCCAGCAAAAAAAAAGAAATCACATCTTATTCAAGTAGATATGTAGCTACTCATTGTCTTTTCAAAATAACCACCTTATGTTAACTGAAGTTATGTCAGTTCTGCCAGAAACTTGGGGGGGTTTCAGATCAGTGCTTTAATAGCTCTTACAAGATCGTATATAGAAATACTAAGATATTCTTTTCAACTAATAATTAGAAAATAATCCCTATCAAATCTGATTAAGATAAGCCTTAACTTTATCCTATTCTAAATCAATCATGTATCTTTTTATATCTGTTTCAATATCTGGTTACATTCTCTACGAAACATAAGGAAAGCAATCAAGATTTTCAACACTGTCACCATGATTACTCAAGTATACAGCATATCCTACCTTGTTTACATCTTCACATGCCTGGCTGCTCCTGTTATCCTTTTGTATTATCTTTATCAGGTCAGCATGAAATTTCCTGGCATTCAGAAAGACTAATGGGTTGTTGACTGAAACTATGTTTATCTGTTTTAATGATTCCTGTGGAATGAAAGAAACATAAAGCTGAAAAAAAAAGTATCTTGGGTTTGAAGACTAAAATCTGAACTAATTTCTTTAAAAATTCTGAAAATTCCTGGAGATCAACCTGGCAGGAATTCTGGATGGCAAGAATGATTTAACAGACAGCTGGCTTGATCAGTCTTCACATGCAACTGAAATAAAAAGGAAATAAAAGTAAACTATAAGGGAAATTATCCTTAATTCAAGTTAGCATAAAAGGAAAGTCACAGTCATTATGTTGCATGATCCGCAAACTTAGGAAAGACAAGGTTTTCAGACAGCAAATATCTTTTATGAGGTGAACACATGTATTGAAAAGAGTACACAGGATTTTTAAGCAAACATTGCAGGTGGTTTAGGAAAGGCTGTAAATGTTCATCTTGGTCATCTGAAGATGACTTTAGTACAACAGGGATATTTCTCTGTGGAAATACTTAGGCAATTCAGACCAAGCTTGTTTAGCTCAAAAATAGATGTTACACAGCAGACCGATTTCTGAAGGATGTCAGATGAAGGTCAAAAACTCACAGGTACCAGTGGGGAATATTTCCCACAAAACAAGTACTGTTTCTCTCATTCTCAAAGTAGATTTATAAAATACCTTCCAAAGCCGGTAAGAAAATTAATATTTCTATATAAATATATTGGATATCAGCAATCACAAGCTCAGTTGAAATGCTGGTTTTGTAGGTAGATAGAATTAAAATAATTCTACCGAGCTCTCAATTTTCTACAGATTGTGACCCATGTCTCTTTTCCTTAGGAAAATTAGGTCTCAGACAGACCTAATTCAGTGTGGAGCACAGCTGCTTGGATTTCTGCTGTTTCTGTTTCAGACTTGAGGAAAAGTCTGTCAGTTGTTCGGGTCTTCTACTTTTCCTATTTATGTTATTTGATCTAGTGAGAGATATTACATCTACTTATAAAGTTTTTTATGTATATCCCAATAAATAGTTATATTAATCTTCAACACATCTAGAACTGTAAACAGAAATAAGCAGGATCATGTGTGACCTGCAAAAGTTATAAATATTTTCAGTAGCATTTTCTGGTTTTCTACATGACAAGCAAGCATGCAACTAGAAAATCTGAAACAGACACAATAGCACTGCTCATAAGCACCACCTGCCAAAAAACTAACAGGATTATTTTGTCTTTCAGACAAGTCTTTTATGGTAGCTGGCGATCTCTAAGTTAGAGGTGGAAGTTCAGAGCATTCTCCTTCACAGTGAGAATAAAAGAGGATCCCTGAACACACATCACCTGAGCATTGCACAGCAATGGTTCCCACTTGGTATTTTCACATGCAAAGCATGGTACCATTGAGTGTCAGCTTCAACAATGTCATAAAAAACTTTGCCTGATTTGGAAGAATGAAAACAGGATGGAAGACATAATTCTGCTGATTCTAAGGGGCAAGCACTGTAGCTGACAACACCTCAGCAGGTCAGCAGGAGACCATGATGGCAGATCAACAGGTCTGATTCTGAAAGGTTCTCCAAAAGAATTTCAGTCCACGAAAGTGCTATATGCAATAAAATATCCTACCACTAAGTGCAAAACGGGGGCTGGATACAGAAAAAAAACAAACAAACAAAACAAAACAAAAAAATTTTCTACTGAAATAAAATATCTGGTTTATGTGAGTATAAACTCTTGAAAATTAACTCCTGGTAATAATGGGTAAAAGGAAGTAAAAGCCAAGAATCCGCAAGAGAATATAGATTCAAAAATTCTCTCTTCTTCCTAACAAAAGATATGTAATAAAGTCACACCTAAACAGAAGCAAGTCGAGCTGACACAAATCATTTTTTAAATAGTTCAAAAAGCATGGCATTGCATTGAAGACATGCAATGAAGGTCTGTTTTCCCAACAGACCTTCAAGCACAACAGAAATTGAAATCACCACAAACCACACTAACCACACTAACTACCTCCTTATTGTACACTGCCATTCAGACTTCTGGGAACCAGATGATCTCTCAGACACCATCACAGCAACCATACAGACTAAGGAAATATTTCAAACATCCAAAATTGAAGCAATGAACTCCAGACTATGTATAGGGACTTTGCACAATTTACCTATTAATGTGATTGTGGTAAATATCCTACTACCAACATACCTCAGTCAGTCAAGTGGTAAAGCCTAACTGGCAATTTAATTAGCTAAGATTGTATGCAATTAAGCTCTAAAATAGGGGCAAAACAGAGCAATAAGTGGTTGATTGGAGAAATACTCCACTATTCCACAGATTCCCCTAAAAATGCTATACACAGCTAGAGCATGAAGGCAAGTGGGCACTTTGATGTCATACCATAACTGGCAAAGTAGAAGATGAAAACTAAGAAAAAGCAAGAGTAATGTGCAAAGATTGAAGCCTGTGATGATCAAGAAGCTCATAAGCTTCCAAAGACACAAGGTGAAAAACTTGAAAGGCTCAAATCATACTGCCAAATCAAGCAAATGCCAGACTTAGGTATAAGCTTTTGTCCAGGATAGGAATCTGTGATAAATTTGACTCCTCTATTCCCAGCTAGGGTTTGGTTCTAGTTCCTTTTTTTAATAAGAACTGTTCTGAGAAAAATGGACTTATTCTTTGTTGTGTCCTTGCTAAGAAAGAAAATTATCATGGGAGTCCTATCCCTGCTGTCATTTAGAAGGATACTGGCAGTTGCCTGTGCACTCTGCACACCACTGTCCATATTTGAGTAAGAATTCAGTTCAGTGAGTGCCAGTGATGCAGTGTGTTTCAGATAAACTTCTAAATACCTTCTTGGCTTTTTCCACATTAAACTGTCTTTTCTCTTGTTGATTAAATAACCTCTATAAATCTATAGACCTTAATGGCAGGGTAGACCATTAAGCTTACATATTTTTATGTTTAAAAGTCCTGTTGTTCACATGTAAGCTGTTATTTACCAGGGGAACTTGGATCAGTCTCACATTCATACATTAAAAAGTTACCCTAAATGCCTGCTGTAACACAGTGAATCTAAGTTCAATTAAAGGCATTTTTCTAAATCTTAAAAATACTTTCCTTCTTTGTTTCTGTGTAATAAGCTCTAAGCAATTTGCTTTCTTAGCAAATATTATTTTCCCCACTGTCTGCAGACACTAGCCTGTTATTACTTGGTTACTGGCATTAATCTTCATGATTAAGGAAAAAAAGCAGGGGAGCAGTTAGCATAAGAAAACAAAAAAAAAGTCACATAAGGAAAGTATTTTGTGAACTGATATGAATATAAGCAGGCAAATAATATTCTGGTCATACATTTCTGACAAAGTTTCTGCAACATATTTCTTAAGAATGAAAAAGGATATGATAATTGACAGATTGGACATCCTCAACAACAGTGGTTTTAATTCACATTTCAGATTCCTTCCCATTCACATGTACCTTTCACATTCCAGCATTGTTCAGTATGCCAAAACAGTAAACACCTCTAAGCCAAGTTCAGATTTTGAGACCAAAATAGCTCTGATGGAAAATATCTGCCATAAAAAAATAAACTCTTTAGAGGAGAGCTTCTTAGTGGTGAGGTAACAACTGATGAGCATGTTGCTTACTAGTACATAAGAACCTTCATAAGCATTAGGAAAAAGTGGTTTAGTGTGAGGTGTCCCTGCTTATGGCAGGGGGGGTTGGAACTAGATGATCNNNGAACTAGATGATCTTAAGGTCCTTTCCAACCCTAACTATTCTATGATTCTATCTTGGAGGACGGATTTTACGTCTCCAGTTCATTGCCTTTTTCCTCTTAACATAGGCTTGACCACAAGCAATTTTGATGATAATTGCAAATGGCACTAACCAAAAAATGTAAGATTTCTGACTGGTAGATTTAAGTTTGTAAAAAATCAAATTTCAAAAACAGTCTTTGGGAGAGATTTTTTATTTTAGATGTGAGGGTACCCTTGCTTGAATACAGAGTGGTGAGATGTGTGAAGCAGTCTGTGATAACTTCCTGCTTCTGTCCCTCATTTCCCAAACAATATATGGTGTCCTCTGGGACAGTTGATCACTAGGGGCTAGTGTCAGAAAAAGGGGTCACAAAAGAGATTGCAGATGATGAGAATACCAAAGGACTTTCAGGGAATTAGAAAATCATACAGGAATAAAAAGAGAGCTGTTGCCTGCTCAGATGCTCTTGCTGCCAAGAGATTTCCTTAGCCATAGGAATTAGGAAACTTTTACAAAGAGCAATTCCTAATTTAAGAATAACAAATAAACTAAGATAGACAGATCTAAGAGGACTTGCTCAACTTTACTTTGCAGGCCAGCAGCAGAATCAGGAAAATATTACAATTTCTGATGCCCAGACTAGTTTTGTGTTTGCTACATCATACTGGCTTTAGATTTCAACTGACCATATAATAAGAATGTTCCCTTAACTCATTGATTACAATCTGGTAGCCAACTAGAGAAAATGAGGATTAGTGTAACACACACACAAAGTTAACTTACACAATTATCTTCTGTTTTGTATTTATATTCCACTTCTTTCATGTTTTTCAAATTCAGTGTCTTTGCTCTGTAATCAATACACACAGAAAAATCTGTAAGGCAAATAGTTGTCTTGAACAGAAGCAGAAAGAGACATCCCCCCCTCCCCCCAAAACTACAGCATAGAGTTTTAAAGTTGAGATAATGCATTCCATATGTATTTTGATGTAGATAGAGCTTACTTTTTGTGATAATGATCCAGGTAAAGAGTATCACTGTGAAAATATGAGTAATGGAAATTTCTGGCAAATAAACTCTTGGTTTTAAGTTTCATTACTGTTTTGTCGCTGGCCAGAAACCTAGTCTCAAGTCAAGGTAGGTAATACATAGTCTACAGCTTCCAAAGGAGAGAGGTTTAATTATTTTTTTTTTAACGTGGAAAATCATAATTTAAGGAAATGTAAAAAAAAAAAAAAATCAAATAGCTATGGGTCATGAAATTTAAGGATGTTTCATTTGTCATTAATATTGACACATCTTTGTATGCTGAAGCAGAACATTGCACTCTAGCTATCAAAGTGGTTGACTTAACTGGAAGAGCCAATATCCCTATGTTCTCTATACAGTCAGTGAAAAGACGAAGTTACTTGAGAAGCTCAGTCTAGGACATTCTGCTTCAATACATTATTTGCAGGAATACATTTAACTGCAGGAGATGAGTATGAAACTAGCTATCATCTGAGGTCTGTGCCTAAAGCTAGGAAATGGAAATAATCCCAGAACACAAACATTTAATAGATGTGTCAATATGCAAGGAGTGTTTGCAAGTACTGGCTAAATGAGACTTGTAAAAGTCAGCTGTTCTCTCATGTTTTCATAAATTGAACTGTAGCTGCTGCAGGTTTTAATGCATTCTGATACGTGATGTGTACCTTGTTCAATACTCTGGCATCCGAACAGAAAGTTCACAACAAATCATCTACAGTGTTTTTCTTGCTTCATTTTTGCTGATGCTTTTGTTATGACTGGACAGTTTACTACATGTTCTCTTGCTAATCTCATTTGCAGTAAAGATTTTAAGACTGTCAGCTTGTTCAATGCCTTTATGTTGCACAGACAATAATGTGCAGCCTGCCTGAAGATCGCAGAAGTCACTGAGAAAAGACTTTTACTTTAAGAAGGTTCAGACTCAGGTCTGATCAGACAACTTTTCTGTGTCAGATGTGCCTTTCTTTCTGCCATCCTTTACTAGCAGAATTTACCAAAATTTTAGTTTGCTAAGTAACAGAATGTTACCACAAAGGTATAGATTTATTCAGGCAGAACCATCTTCCATAATTTGCAATTGTCTTGCAATTTTTGGCCATTTTCACACTGGATCTGAATGTATTCCATGAGAACAGAGCTATGCATAAATGGTTAACACCATTAATTTTGATGAGCATTAAAATGAACTGTCTATATTGTGCTTGATTTCAGTGCGATTCAATATTCCTGTAAATAATTGCCTGCAAGCAGCAAGTCATTTCCAGGACTGGTGAGCTATGGATTAATTCTGTAGCACAAAATTATCATGAATCTCAGCTGATATTTTCCTTTACTCATGATCCAAAGTAGCAACTGTAATACATACAAAATAATGAATGAATTTCTAGGGGTAATGGGTTCAAACTTAAAAAGGGGCTACTTAGGCTAGATATAAGGATGAAATTCTTTACTGTGAGGGTGGTGAAGTAGTGGAACAGGTTGCCCAAAGAAGTAGTGGATGCTCCATCGCCAGAGTTTTCAAGTACATGTTGGACAGGGCCTTGAGCAACCTGGTCTAGTGGAAGGTGTCCCTGCCCATAGCAGAGGATTTGGAACTAAATGAGATTTAAGGTCCTTTAAAACTCTGACTGTTCTATGATTCTATGATTGCTAGCTCTAGTTTGTCCTGGCTTTTCTAATTCATACATAGAATTTTTACTTTTCATTAGACATTAGAATAGTGATACAGTTATATTTCATTAATTGAATTTGATGATCTTAAATGACTTTTCCAACCTAAACAATTCTATGGTTCTGTATATTAACAGTGCAAATGTCAACTATCAACTCCAATGCAGCATAGTATCTGGGAGTTTATAAGGCACTTTGTTACTAAAGATTGCCAGACATACTTTCACCTTAAGGAGCATATAAATATCTAATGGGAAAAAAAAATCATATTATTGATCCCTCTGTTGATTTTATGCTACCTTCACCATCATACAGATGTGTAATACTAAGGCAAATCACAAAATAATGCCACAGTATGAAATGTTTTAGAGATCCTTAGCCTACCATAAGTGCACAGGTGTGACTTTTCCTCTTGAATTCTCTTACGTTGTAATTTTCTGCAAATAAAAACCTGAATTTCATTGCTAAATTTAGAATACTATATGCCTATCCTGACTGTGAGGCAATATGCCAGAAAAGACATAATGATGTGCTACTAGAATGTTTCAATAGATAGTTTCTCACCTGGGAAAGCGGAAAATCACAATTACTATAGTGCAGAGAACACCATACAACAGTCCCACGTTAGCAGCAAAGCATATTGTAAATATGTAGGTACTAACCCATATGCTCTTTATGGAGGGAAACAGAAAGAAGTGGTTAGTTTTAATTCTTGTAACAATGTGCATTTTATGAATCAGAAATAAAGATTTTTAAATTGCAGATAGTTTCTTTAGAGACAAACAGTTGGATCTTTGAACTGACAAATATTAAAGTCTGAATTAGCAATTGAAACAATGCTTCCCTGTGGGAGAACACATATGATATTGCATTACTCATCCCAATGCTCACACAAGTTCCTTTGAGAGTTTACTTCAAATAGCATCTGTAGTTGTGCTAACAGCATAATTTAGAATGAACTCAGTTGTTTTATGAAACCTTTATTTTATTTTTCACATTGAAAGTTTTTGTCACCTTTCTCACAGCACACATTTAAAATCTTCCTTTCCTTTTACATAATGACGTACCCTAAAGGTCAAATACAGAGAGCTCTTCTCCCACTAATTGTATAAATGAGAATTATAATTTGCAAGTTAATTCGAAGTGGCCTTTACCAGAGTACAGCTGAGTAAACCAACTCTATAACAAATAAAAATTATTGAGGAATTAATTTCTTCACATAGAAATGGTGAGATTTCAGATTCCTTCCTCATTTTTTGATATTTGTTTAATAAAACTTTGGATTCATTTTGAATATAATTAAAAAATACAAAGGAGCATATCTGAAACAATAGTCATTTTAAAAAGGAATTTAAAATGAAAAAATCAAAATATTTCCACATTTCAAATCTTATTCTTAATAATTTTCTAAACAGAAAAGTGTATGGCTGAGAGATATCCAGATTTTACAATTAAAAGGAGAAAAATATAAATTACCTGATTTTTTATACCAACCTAATGTCAGCACATATTTCTTTCTTGAGGGAACCTTAAGCAAAGACTGACACTTAATCTTTATATAAAAAGTGCTAAAGAAGAATGGAAAGCATTTTCACTCCTCTGGATACCATGATCTCGGCAGGTGCTCATTTCAACAATTACAGTGCTTCTTGTTAATATTTGCAGAGGAACAGATCACGTTACAATGGCAAAATCAGTGTTAAAATTATCCTTTCTGATGCTTTCACTTAACTCAGGAAAGCCAGAGATAATAGAATACTTCTTGTATAACCACAGGAATTTTTCTCGAGCAAATTTCAGAACTGTTATTTTACAAATTATAAGATGGAAGTCATACTGTCCTAATTTGTGCTTCACAGGGGACAGAGAGTTAGACTTTACTGAGAAACATTTTCCTCTCTCATCTTTAAAATTCTAAACTACTGTGAAAGGTTTTGCAGTCTCTTCAAGGGCATGGCTTCTAGATAAAGAGGCAGTTCACTCTTTGAAGCAGTGCTGCATCTCCAGTTATACTTTAAAATGACATTTTATACAAATTTTGATGTATATATTTGCAAAGAATACCTTTATGAGCAACAAACATTAAGTTTTGATTAATAAGTAAGCAAACAATTCTAAGCTTTACAAATACAATATATATTTACAAAGGAGCTTGCTGGACATGAAAGGGTAAACAGACATACTACAAACCGGATATTCGAGTGGGATCAAGAATTAGCCCATGTTGATAAGGCTGAATTCTTGACACCTGAGATCAAGCAATCCACTTCAGCTGCAGACCTGAGCCTCATCACATCTAACTAAATTACTCCTGCAAGACCTAAAAAATTCTTCTGTCTCAGAAGAAAACAGAAAGCATGAAAAAAAACAATATAAAGTCTGCATAGAAAGAATCAAAGACAAAAATGTTTAAGTACTGATAAGTACTAAAAAAGCTAGTTGAGTAACTCTTTAACAGCCTAGTACCTTACATCTTAACTGTAACCAGAGACTGCCATTATTGTAGAGGATGAGCCAAAACAATTACGTTCGCATTTGTCAGTCATTCTTCCAGTGCTTTGAATTGGCCTGAAGTCAGTACTTTTTTAGTCAGGGAAGCATCAAACTTGTAAAAGAAAGTTATGCTGATCTCAGACATTTTTTTAATTCATGGGTTTTCACAAGGTTCATCAAAGAAGTCATAAAAATATCAATGTTTTCTTTGGCAACTTACTTTAACATGACTATTATATGGTCCAGGACAGATTGAATCTAATCATTCTTCAAATATTAGCAATAATGTGTTAAAAGCAAATGTTCTCTGAAGGCAAAACAAAATCCACCTCCAAAGTATACTTATACTGTATTAATTTTTAAAAAAACTTTTAAAGAGAGAGAAAATAAACAAGCAGAAGATTTTTGCTGAATCCTGCATATATCAGAAAGTATTGGAAGCACTGAGATGTACAGTGACTGTGCATACATAGCAGCTGCCTATAGAATTCTGTGGACAGTGCGTTTCTGTCTAGAACTTTTTATTTCATAGGGTCTACACATCCACCATTACAGGGAGTCTGAAACAGGAAAAAAGGAGAAGCGGGAGAATATTCTCTGTGCCTATAGCTAAACAATGCAATACCACAGTACCGTGATAACAAATGTTTTTATATGACTTTGAAACTGGATTGTAAACTTCCTTTTTCATTGCAAACTGATGAGATGCTCAGCTACTGCATGAAGGGGTAGGGCTCATTTCACTTGGCATTAACTATCTACAGCACAGATATCTACAGCTGTGTGAGCTGTCTAGACACCCACCATACACAAAGAAGATCTGATTATCAGAAGGGAATTTAGAATCTAGTGAAGGCCACCCCAGCCATATAGCAGAAACTCCTTAATAGTGAAGTTCTTTAATAGAATTTTTCACAAGCATTCTGTACACAATGGCAGAATGGTGGAATGCTTGAGAGGATATTTGTTTGCAAACTGCCCTGGAGGCAGATGGACTGGCATAAATATTATTCTTTAAAAAGAATTTATATGGCAGTCATACTTTCAATGGATTAAACATTTTTAAATTCCTTCTCACTGCACTGAGACTTACAAAAGTAATATAACTCAGGGTAGCATATGCCCAGCAAAGGAAAGATAGAAAACCTCCCTAGAATGTCATCAGCTAGAAGCATTCATGTAAATTATTACATAGAAGATATGGCTTCCTACTCTGTGGAAAATATATCAAAGTCCTCAGAGATCCCACAACGCTGTCATGAATCATGGCCCCTATCTGACGAATACCTGAGCAAATCTAAAAGGCCATCTCCTCCCTGAGGATATCAAACATACATGATATCTCAAACATACATGAAATTGGACCAGTGATCTTCAAAATATCATGGAAGACCCTCTCTGTTCCCCCTCCTCCAAACTACTGTGACAAACGAGATTGACAGGGTGGTGGATCTAAGACTCAGAAACTTACATTGGCAAGATCTTGGAGGATACTTGTTCAAAATGAGACCCTCCTTGCTGGATCCTCTTTAATTGCTGAATTAGTATAATTTTTTATGTTCTTACACATTAATATATGTGCATACACATGCAATTCATACATAAATAACTGCCTCCCAGTCATGACACCATGCAGGGAATGTGTAATTTTTACCACAAATTGTTACCACTCTTTCTACTTTACAAGTCAGACATGCAACTTGGTCTTTTCTCTGCTGTGGTCATTTCCTGGCCAAGTCATTTACACAACTTTGTAATATTTTTTTTCTCTTTAAATGTCTAAGATTTTCTCTGCTAAATACCAAAAATCCATATGTAAGATTAACTCTTTAAAATAATCCTTATTCTGTTGTCCTTTTCACTTAAAGTATCACCTTCTGAAACACTTTTCCCCATTCTGGTTGCTTTTAAGTCCAACTTAACAGCTAAGAGAACATTTCCTTCAGCAGTAGCCTTTGCCAGTCTTAAATTGCTCCAGCTTATCTGGGATGCTCAGCCTTAAAAACTAAGTTAGCGAGAACTTCACTGCTATTTTATTGAGACCACAAAAGTGTCCTTCAAACTGGAGAATAAAGGGAAGTTGATCAACAAGTAGGCCTGCATAAGAAATAAGGCTTGCAGGTGCTCCCTCCCTGGCAATGTTTAAGGCCAGGTTGGATTAAGCCTTGGGTGACATGGTTTAGTGTGAGGTGTCCCTGCTTATGGCAGGGGGGTTGGAACTAGATGGTCTTAAGGTTCCTTCCAACCCTAACTATTCTATGATTCTATGAACTCAAGACTTTGGTGGATGAGCAGACCTTGTGCCTTTTTATACAACAGTTAGCAAGTGACATGGTAACACATTTCATGGACAGAGGTGTCAATTTTGTTCATGTTCTCTTGTTGTTGTGCTTAAACTTAGTCAAATAAGGTCCAGAATGCATGAATAGTGTTCAGTTCCTCTAGAAGCAACTTAAACTAGACATTAATGCGTACTTCTGACTTGCAGTTAGCTGATGTCTACAGTGAACTGACTGCTGTATGAAAGTTTTAAAGAATTTACATTCCAAGGACAAAAGAGGTAAAAAGGGGAAAGGGATAACAGCAAGAAAACAAGCTACTGTGGCCTGAAACTTGTGACTAACCACACACAGATAACACAAACTGTTAGAAACACAATAGACTTGCTGAGATTGGAAGGTGACTTATTTTGTACTGATATAAGGACAGTGTTTCACACCAATTTCAATTCTCCTGTCTTTGACATGATATATCATCAAGGCCAAGAGCTTCACAGTAATCAGAAAGGCCAAGATTTTATAGGAGGATCAAGAATGGTCACAACTATAGTAGAAAATCCAAAAGAAAAAGGAAAAAGAAAGGAAAAAGAAAGGAAAAAGAAAGGAAAAAGAAAGGAAAAAG
>JBAFWW010047103.1:0-12369 GCA_036873685.1 Agapornis canus | reverse complement strand
GTTTAGTGTGAGGTGTCCCTGCTTATGGCAGGGGGGTTGGAACTAGATGAACTTATGCTCCTTTCTGATTCAAACTCTTCTATGATTCTATGTTTCTATAGGTCCTGAACATCTAAAGATATTAGATTTATCTTCCAGTTAGGATTATTTCTGCAGGCAAGGTTCCTGTGCAGAATCAGCTTCTGGAAACAGCAAATATTAATTTGGGTGTATTTCAGAGAATGATTATGGAAAGCAAATTTGGTAGAACATATCCGTAAAAACAGCTGATATGAGGAACATTGCACTGGTCCTGGGTTGTGATGATATTGCTGCAGAAGTGGGTTATGTGAGTTAATGTATATTGTGTGTGTTCGTGTTGATGTGCAGACCAAAGAGAATCTTGCTCCGGCTCCTGCCTTCCAGTGCAGAACAACATGTCATGAAAATCCATAAGACAGTGCAGATCTGAAACTTAGAAAGCCTATTGGCTAAGTAAATAACCCCTATTCTAAGCTAATGACCCCTAAAATGCAAAGATGTTTGACAGCAAAATATGTGCTATTCTTGTATTCAAGAGTAACCAGAGTCTGACAATCATCAAAGTAAAATATGAATTAAACCTAATGAGTTCTTCTATCCAATAAAAAGTATTGATGAGGTTGTGAAACACAGAGAATCATAGAATCGTAGAATAGTTAGAGTTAGAAAGGACCTTAAGATCATCTTGTTCCTACCCCTCTGCCATGGGCGGGTTCACCTCACACTAAACCATGTCACCCAAGGCTTCATCCAACCTGGCCTTTAGCACCACCAGGGATGGAACATTCACAGCTTCCCTGGGCAACCCATTCCAGTGCCTCATCACCCTCACAGTGAAGAACTTCCTCCTTATATATAATCTAAACTGTCCCTGTTTAAGTTTTAACCCATTATCACTTGTCCTATCACTTCCATCCCTATTTCATAATATTTCAGGAATTGGGTACAATGAGATTTGCTGATGCCTCCACCAAAACCATCTTAATGGACATAACTGTACATAAATAGGCACGAGGAGAGTCAAAATTTCACCTCACTTGGTATTTCGGCTAGCTGAAGGTAATAAGACCCACCCCATATGCTTCTCAGCAGGGGCTGTGATAGAAAAGCTGACAAACTCTCAGAAGATAAAGCAGAGTCAGCAGCACTTTAAAATCTGAGAATGGCAGCACTATTTTTGGAAACAATAAATGTTATTTTTAAACAATTTAATATTACAATCCTTTGAAATCCAAATATGTAGGCAGTGTCATGCAGAAGCAACAGTTACCACAGTCTTGTTTCAGCTTAAATTTACCATCAAATCGTCATTACAGGCAAGCTTTGTTCCCTAGCAATAAGATGTCTGCACATTACAGATGCATGACTTCTTCAAAAAACTGCCAGATTACGGGATTACTCTAAGGAAAAATTTGCAATGGCATTTGATGCCTTCCTGATGAAGTGATTTTCCACAACACTTTGCTCTTATACCATATTAACAGACGAAGAGAGAGTAGGGAATGAAATGCATTTGCTAGTGCTACATAGTAACAATAAATTCAAACCTCTGTGTCTTGATGAAAGAGTCCAGCCCTATGGATATGCTTATAACAGTAAAGCCACATGAAGTCAATGCAATTCCCCTTATAAGCAGAGAAAGATCAGTCTGTCCCTTTTAGCAAAGTCACAGAAGGGAGGTTTGGACCCAGAACTCTTAAAATCACAATAACAACTGGAAGTAGAGTTTGGGATATTCCAGAATCCCCAGTCTGTCCAAACTGTGTAGAGAGCAAGGATGCACACCAGAGAGAAAAGGCAGGAAAATGCAGAGTTACACCACTTTCCTCCATCACAGGCAAATGAAGGCAAGTGGCTAGGTAGCCGCCACTACAAGAGAGCTGTTCAGATAGGCTTCCTCCATACCAGAGACATGGCCATCTTCACTGACAAGGTTCTCCATATCACCTGAGTGTGGGAAGTCCTTGGACAGAGAAGAACCAGCAATTTCAGACTCCTCATCCTACCAAAGGAGGGGAAAGAAGGGGCAGCATCTGGTCCATTTATTAGCTTTAACAGTATTTGCTAGCATTTAATCCTTAGCTATTTCAGCTGAGCAGGACCACAGATAAGGCTTTTGACTTGGAAAGTTTTCTTATGGGTAGCTTTCAACAGGAAAGACACAGGTGAGAGTGGTGGTTTCCTAAGAGTTCTTAGCACTGACATTTGCTTTGCAGTCAGCATAGGTCAGAGCCTTTTTTTGCTCCTGTTTCACAAACCCAAGGCCTGTTTCCAAGGTAATGACATGGAATGACCATGTCCTTCTCCCCAGCCAGCCAGGAAAGCCAAGCACAGGACTGAAGTGCCCCAAGCTAGGAGGTCACCTTCACCTTCCCTGCTCTCTTCATGCTGATTAGTTTAATGTGACCCAGGTGGCAGATGCAAGAAATACGCCTTGGAAGAAAAGAGTGAGTGGGACATGTTGGCTGCAGCCTTTGAATTAGCTGCAGCTGGGGCAGTGGGTTTGTGCTACAGTGCTGCAATAATAGAGGTAATTACAGGCCAATGTTTGCTGTAAGGTATGGAGGTTCAGATGTATTGTGATGCAGTCTTTAATTTCTAAATTTCCTGCCTTTTGGGGTACTTATCTTTACAGCCTGTGTGTTCTTTTATGTGTGTAATAAGTGGTGAAATGATGCTGTTGGCAAGTTTAAGATCAAGAGGTACGGAATTATCTGAAGTGGCTTTATCAGAAATAACTGTTTTTGAGAGCAGGAAGCTTTCCTTTTTTGTTTGAAATATAAATATTGTGCAATGGTGTATATCTTGCAAATGTTAGAAAGAAATTCTGAAAAGCTGTTAGCAGGTGCTATAAAAAATAATGAGTGGCCTATTTGTTATGGCTGGAGTAGAATAAAGGTAACCAATCCCTTATTGTTTATATTAGTCTAAAACTTTTTCATCTTGATAGTTGCACAAATGAGCATTCTATTTTTATTGTGGTTTCCTGTTGTTTGTTTTTTTTTTACTTTTAAATTGGATAGGATTATTCTTTTATTTGCCAAAGGCTGAGTAGGTTTTTCAAATGTGATGGGTCTACATTAGCAAATGTCCATGTGTTATTGAAGTACAACAGCAGAGCCTAAATTCCTGTCTCTGCATGTTGTACAATAAGCAGCTATAGTATCTGGACCATATGGCCTTCTCTTTCTCCTCCATTCTCTTTCTGCATTGAAAAGCTTGCTTGCTTTGTATCTTTTTTTGTTTTCCCCCATCCATGATACGTGTATTTTTCTTGGGCACATAGAGTGCTAAAATAAAAGGAGAGAGAGCAAGTTAATTCATAAGGTGAGATAATGCAATAGCTGTTTTGAAGCAAAATTCAAAAGCTCTGTTGAAATTAAGGATGAGTTTCACTTCAAAATCAATGTGATACCCTCAGTCCCTGGAACCCCCTAGGAGAAGTAAGCTTACTTTTTAACCCTCCTTCACTACCACCTGCAATTAATGGTCAGACAGGCTTCACCAGCCCTCTCCCTTGCTCAGCAGATGACAGAAGGACTCAGAGACGAGGTTGGAAGGGCACCCACTGGGGTTTGTGGGCTCTGCTGGTCATAGGCTCCTTAATGCCCAGCCCAGGGAGAGATGGACACCATGCCTATGGGTGCTGGTATCCCAGAGGAACCTCTGCAGCCACAGTGGCCCATTCTCCCCTGTCCTTGCCTCAGAAACCTCTGCTGATTTGCAGCCCCTTTGACCTGAGGTGAGGGCTAGGACACTAACCTATTGAGCTGCAGTCAGGTTGCCTTTTCACCCCCTGCTTTCCCTTTGTCTTCTGTGAGGTAATTTATCTCTGCCCTTATCTTGGTTTCCTCTATGTGAAGAGAGTAGACCACCTGGTTTGCTATTAACTCTGTAGATTCAGGAAGGACGATGTCAACTAAGTAAACAGAGATGTGAATGACACAAAGGGAGCCCAAATGGCAATACTTGCCCCTGATAATCTCACCATCAGCCAGGCTAGGATGGATCCCCGTTTGCAAGCAGATACAGATGTGCTTTATCTGATAGAATCATAGAATGGTTTGGATTGGAATCGACATTAAAGATCATCTGGTTCCAACCCCTTTGCCATAGGCAGGGACACCTTCCACTTACATCGGGCCTGTCCAGCCTGGCCTTGAGCACTGCCAGCAGTGGGGCATCCGCAGCTTCTCTGGGCAACCTGTGTCAGTGTCTCACCACTCTCTTCAGGGGAGAATTTCTTCCTAATGCCTGACCTAAATCTCTCCTCTTTCAGCTTAAAGACATTCCCCCTTGTCCTGTTGCTATATGACCTTGTAAAAAGTTCCTCTCTGGTTTTCCTGTAGGCCCTCTTTAGGTACTAGAACACTGCTATAAGGTCTTCTCCTGAGAGGAGGCTCCCATTCTTCACACAAGCCCTGAAGGGAGGTGTGGAATAGAAGATGCTTTTGGGTAATCCTATATATACATTCAAGATTATAGGACAGACTAGGCCTTAATGTGCTGTTTTTCTGTCCAAGTTGTTGACATTATTTTAGTTTCTACTAATGGAACCTCCTGTGAGGAGAAAAGCCTTGTTTACTGTTAATATACTTTGTTTTTTCAGTCTGCATTTCACACTATCCAGATGGCCACTGGTCATCACATCTCAGACCTCTTGCAGATACAGCTTTACGCCTCCAGTCATCTGCCACATGGCATGTATAGTAAGTTCATTTAAACTTGTTATGTGATATTGCCATGTCTTATGTTACCTCTGTTGTCCTGTATATTGCTATACTGCTCTGAGCAGTGTGCTGAGCATACTGATAACTTGCATGACCATCATAAAATGAATGCTCCAGTTCATCGACTCCAGCCTGAGCCATGCTGGCAGATCTCCTTGCCCTTAGATCAAATGGCAACTACAGGTCTATAGGGTGTGAAAAGTCCCTTCCTGTGATGGTATAGCACTTAGCACCATCCCACAGCTGGGACACTCACGCCTTAGCAAAGTGCAGTCACCCAAGAGCATAAAAATGAAGGGAAAATATTTGTTGCTGCAGAGCACCCATTATGGCTACCCCATGCCATGTACAGCTAAGATGAATTAAACTCAAAGCTAATTGCAATAGGAGCAAATCAGACTTGATAGCTCATATATAGGGTCTTAATTACTCTGGAAAGACAAGTCTATATTCCTATACTGGTGTCAGGGACTCCAGGGCACTTTAAAGTCTATACAAAAGAAGGAACAGCTAATGCTTCTTAGAAAACACTGTCTTGCCAAACATCAATCTGCCTGTTAAAATGATGCTGTGAACACCTTCTCAGCCAGTGTTTTTAGGTGTAGTCTGGAGAACTGCATCTGCCAGTATCATCATGGGAGAAAGACAGGCATGTTGGAAGATAACAGGCATGGCTGAGGAGGCATAGTAATTCAAACCATCAAGACTTCTGCCTCCCCTCACTTATGTCTCCTCTTCTTGTGGTGACACTGTTCAGGCTTCGTGTGACAGGTAGATACCACCAGTCAAGTTGAGGCATGCAAATCCCTGCCTCCTTTCACAGTGAAGGGTCAAACCTTGGTGTCTCCATGACATTGACCCCATTCTGCCATCCTGCTGACATTAAAGGTATGGCCTCAGAAGCAAGTGAGTGAGAAATATGACATTGTAGATAGTCTGAGAGCAGAATTAGGCCATAGTGTCTTCAGTTTCCCTTCCCTAATTCCTTCAGAGACATAAAAGTTAGGCAAAATTCTTCTGTAAAGAATTGCAAAAAGAATGATTTCACATCAACACATGAAAGCTAAGCTATAAAATTTATGCCTCAGAACCTCATGAAAACACTATGACTTTTTTCAATGATTAACCACAGTTTCTTGTAGTAGTGAGGAAGGTATGGGCAAATACTGAGTACTTGGGCAAGTAGTGGGGATTGCGCTGCATGTATGGTTGGACAGGCTTTGATTTTCCAGCATTAGTTTCATTTTCCAGTAAATACTATAAATTTATAATATATTATTATTTGTGAAAAGAAACCTTCAAATGACATGGGAATCTACAAAATAAATGACTCCTGGGAAATGGAAATTAAAATTATTCTCACATTTTGCATAACTTGGTCTAGCTTGTGATGTGTCACATCAGCTCACTCAATAGCATTAAGCCTATGGTTTTAAGTGTAAAAACTCTTACATGTGATTTCTTTTTTTTTCTTTTTGTTAGCTAAGTAAACTAAGTAAAAAGTGAAGAACACACAGACATGAATAAACAACCTCTGTGGTAAAATTACAGACGTATCAGCTATTGACCTAGACTTCATTAGTGGTATATTCGCTTGATTTTAAGCAATTCTGTTCCCATATTTTAGATTTAGCTAAGCAGCATAAAACCTGCAACACAGGCCAAGTCAGATGCAAAGACAACAAAGGTCCTTTAATGGTTCTCATAAAATCTTTAGACTTGCAGTCTCCATCATGGTTTATTCCTTAAAAGTTGTTTTTTTTTTCTAGTTACAAAGGTTTGTGAAGGGCATGCAGGGAGCTCAGTTACACAATTATTCTCCCCTTGCTAGTGCTTGTATGAAATTCTAGTTGTTTTCTTCATCTTGGTCTTGGTCTTAAACATTTTTCCAGTGCGTTCAGTTTCAAATAAGCTTCTATCCAGGCAGTATGGCAAACTGATTTTACAAATCTGCATAGAAGCACAGAAAAGTTCAGGGCCACAACATTTATTTATTAAAATTTTGCTTAGTAGGCTAAAATACATGAATAGAAATGAATCTTCTCAATATCAAGCATGTCCTAAGGCAGCAGCTTGCAGAATAATGTTAACCAGATCACTGGTTCTAATTTTAGGTAATTGAGTACTTATTTGACAGTACTCTTCCTCCTGGGGCAGAATGTCTGGCTTGTACACACATGTAGGAGAGAGTCCTTGAAACTTCTTATTCCTTGTCTAAATCCCTTCTTTTACTTGGATGTCTCTGAGGAAGCAAACAAGGTTCTGCCATCCCTGCCCATGGTGGTTCCACTTTGTAAGTCCTGTGTATTGGGAAGCCCTGTAAGTTTTCCCTCCTGCTGTTTTATTGACAGTTTCTAAGCATCCTCTTTCATGTGCTCCTCCAGCTTCTGCAGTGACCAACTGGTTATGCCAGAGGTTTTGGATGTATTCTGTGTTTCAGACAGCAATTTCTATTTTCCTTTCTGGATTCTTTGACGATAAGTGGCTGGTGACTCCTCTGACTCTGACAAGACTTGTTTAAGTGCTATGGATCCATTCAGAGTGTTATCAGATATTTTAATGAAAATTTCTTTTGCTGTTTCCACATCTGTGTGTTAAGATGGGGAGAGCATATGAACTGAGTTTTTCTGCTTACAAGTCATCACAGTAGGTTTCCAGCAACCAAATCCTGCTATAGTCAGTGAATGCAGCTGCCACCTAGGTACTTCAGTCCTTCACAAATATACATCCAGGCTTGTATATTACTGCCACTACATAAAATTCACTTGTTTCTTGTGCTTACATGCTTTTGGACATGTAGGCAGTGATGGCGTTCTTCTTGCCCAGTTACAGTTTGGAAAGCAATTCCTTTCAATACTATCTGCCGCAGAGATAATGAGATAATGGGCTGCTCAAAGTATTATTTATGCCAGCAGTTTCAAGGAACTGCAACTGGTCAGCTTCCTATCAGGTGTCCTCAACATCAGAAAAAACAGGTTTTGTTCATATATATACCCATTTATAAATTGTCAAGTTACAGGTGGAGTTCTAGGAAAGCTTTGTGTTTTCCTAATTCCACTTCTCACCACCTGAGTGTCAATCTTTTGCTGTTGTTCATATTGGAACTAAGTGAAGATTTTATTGATGTTGGCTTGGTAGTATTTAGTAAGGGGATGAATTCTAATCTTGTTTTAGAATAATTACAGTTTGGGGGATTACTGTGACATTTGAAGTTATCTCTAGATTTATTTTTAAATTTATCTACTCCCCTCACCAAAGTCCTTCTGTGTTTGTATGTTTGGATATTGTTCTTTTGGGTTTGGTTTTGGTTTTTTCTTTATGTGGAACATTCCAGCAATTTAGTTTTCTATCTCTTGTGTAGTCCATAAAATATTATTTTGTATCCACAGTTTCTGTAAGTTTTAGATGACTACACATTGCTAGATATTATTTCTAACAGAAATAAACTGTCATCCTGACTTGTTGCAATAAGACTACTAATAAGGAATTCTTAGAAGAGAAAAAAGGTCATAACAGCAAAGAAATAGAGTAATGGTTCAAGGTAACATAAGGGTGTTGATTCAGTTGTATTCTGCTTTTACCTAAAGTATATGAGCAGTCTGTGAGGCACAAGAGTCAAGAGACAGTGACAGTGTCATTTGTATTTATTAAAAAGAATTATGCAGAGTACGGCATTCTTCTTTCACATCTCTTATGCATCTTAAAATAGTTAAGTTTCATTATGTATGTTTCTGTTCATTGCTGACCATCGATGACCATTTCATATGACCTCAGTGTGCCAACTGGTGTGAAGAAGGGATGGGGAAAGGTGAACTCTGGAGGTCATATGTCCTTGTGGATGCCCTCACTCCCTTTCCTCCTTTGCCTCTTTCTCCGTCAGTGACCTAGGGTTGTTAGATGGTTCTTTTTTGCTTTTACAAAACTCCTGAAAGGATTTGGAGCAATTGAAACTCTTACAGATTCTCTAATTTCCACTTAGAAGATGGGTCTATTATAGACTTCACTGAGAGAATAACTTCTTATTTACAAACTAAAATTCATAGCAAGTGTCTATAATCTGAAGTGCTATTTTCATAATGGTTTTGAAGATAGAGGTTGCCAGTCAGAAAATCTGACAAGTTTCCACAGATTGCATTTCATGTTCAATCAGAGGAAACACACTCCACTTCTGTGATTGCATTTTTCTTTAACTTTTGTGGTATGTAGAGGGAGAGATTCCTTGAACCTTTCCCCATTACCCTTCCATAACCTCATCACTTCTCATGTCCAGCTGTACTTCTGAATGTATGTTTATATTTTCTGATATAACGTGAAATTAGTTGTGGTCATTACTCAGCCTGGGTGAATTTCATGGTAATTATTATTTTGGGGTTCGTTTTTAAAGGATAAGTTGCCTAAGTTGTCATATCTATTTATAAGCTTCCCTCCCCTCCCACCCCCCAAGCTTCCTAAAATTATTATTGTGTGAAAAAAGCACTTTGCTTTTGTTGAAGTATCCATCTGCATTAGGAGGAAAGGTTTGTATTTCTGCATTTCACATCCAGTTCTTGAATACACTATGAATGTTGTAAAAAGTGTATTTTTTTCCCCCTTTTTAAACGAAGGAGGGAGTAGAAGCCTTCACTGTTAGTTACCCCTGGAAATAATCTCACACAAGATACGAGGAAAAGAAATAATGTTCAGTCCAGAAATCGACATGCTCAAATCATTCACTCATTGGACTCATATATGTAAAACCTACTGCTATAAATTATTCATCTCCAGAGAGCACCATTCTTGGATGGATCGCAAAAGTGGGCTTGCAGTGGCTGATACTTTTTGCTCATCTCATTCTTAATTTCTTCTAGGCAAAAAAATGTGTAAATTAGCATGCAGATGGCACTAAAATGACTAGAGGGATGTATTTGGCTTTGTGGAAGAGAGACTTGTATAAGCTCAGTATTATTTTGCTGTAGCTGAATGCAACTTTTTTGAGCATACTGACTGCTAGAATTCTGTTGCTAAGAATGTAACCAATTTCAGGGCTAAAATTAAAAGGCTTAAGAAGTGAAATGAGCACTCAACATAATACTTTGCTAGGTATATAAATGCTTTGCAGAGATTTGTTTATTTTCATACCTCTTATGGTGTTTCTAGTCAAAGAGCAGAAGGTAATAGTTCCCATAACATCTGCCTAACAAATTTAATCTGTGCTAGCCAGAAGTCCTATCTTGTTTATGACTATAAACAAGTCATGTTAGGCAAGGTTGATAGTGGCATCCTCAGAACAAACATGCCATTAGAAGGCTATTCGGTACTATAGCAGGCTGTATAGTTTACTGCAACAAAAAGTCAACCCACCTTTAGGGGCTACTTATAACTGTAGCTGAAAACTGAAAAATCTCATGTATCGTCTAGGAAGTGAGAGGAAAAGATGACTAGGGCATATATTAAAAGGTAAATGGCATTCAATGATATTTCCAAAATAAATAGAGTCAGAGAACACCTCTGTGTAAAGCTGCCTGCCAAAAAATATTCACTTTTAAAATAAACAACAGATTCCAAATAAGCTATGGCACAATGGTCTGTACTACAGTAATGTGGCATCTCAGTTCATCATTCTCAAGAGAACCATACTTATTTCTAAAGACCCTGTCTTACTAACGTTGTGATCTCTCAGTAGTAAAACATGTCATCTGTAGTATATTATTGTTTCATTCTTACAGCACAATCAATACTCTAATCTGTTATGGTACTTTCAGATTAGTGTTAGTTATTTCAGAATAAGCAAATAGCAAAAATTGAGAGGAAATGGAAGAAGGGAAGTGTTCCACAGAGAAAAACATTTCACAAACAGCAGTGGATCATCCAAGCATGCTCTCTGCTGTGCTTCAGGAAAACAAGTCATTTACCAGATGTTTCAAATTGTGTGTAAAATATAAAAGAGCATATTGGGGAAAATGTACTTAATGCTAGAACACTCTTCTGTCTATTGTAAGAATACTAAATGTGAACCATAAGCTAGCCTAGAAATATTAAAATGCATCTTATTTTACCCTTGCAATCTTTCTCAAATTACTTTCTTTGCTGTCAGAATCTGAGGAGAGTTTGCTTGCTATATTTTTCTACCTGTCAAAAATGAGCTGATTCCTCTTTTTCTGTTTATATCTCCCTTTATTGATGCTTTCCCCCCTATTATTTCACTTTTTTCTTATGATGACTTTTCCAAGCAGGTTAGAGATGTGCGCACATATAACAAATTCTTGGGTAAATGTCAAAAGGCAGAGATCATAGAATCACAGAATGGTTTGGGTTGGAAGAGACCTTAAAGATCACCTGATTCCAACCCCCTGTCACAGGCAGTGACACCTTACACAACACCAGGCTGCTCCAAGCCCCATCCAACCTGTCCTTGAACACTACCAGGGATGGGGCAGCCACAGCTTTTCTATACCAACAGGCAAAAATGGAGAGGAGTCAAGACTGTGGAGATTGCAGACAGGGAGGCTACTACACAGGCTCTGATAGAAGCAGGTATATTTTAAGATTGGCCAATCAAAAATTTATTTTTTAGTGGTGCCTCATTGCTACAAGAGGGGAGAAATACAGGCTAGTATGAAACTGCTGAAGAAGTAGAAATGTTGTCTTGCTGTGCAAATTATTACTTGGAACACTGGCTTTTTGGTCTCTGATAACTGAACACAAAGTTTATTGTTTCCAGACTTGGTTGAAATAGAGGTTGCAGTCCTGTGCACACCTAGCACCACTGATCACATTTCCAAAGTACCAAGCAAGTTATAGCAGTGCATAGCAAAACCCCCAAAGTCTATTTTCATATAGATTTATGTCTTGAAGAAGAGCCCCTGGGTATCCTCTGACATTTGATAAAGAGAACTAGAAATTCACAGTGGCTTTCTATATATTATACATACTACAAGAGCGTGAAGAGCAAAGGAGAGAAAGATAATATTATCTTGCTTCTCAACATGCCAAAATGATTGCATTAAGATGTTCACTGTGTTTCCTCACAGCAAAGCATCAAACCCCATCCATGAGGTACACAGGCATGGCAGGGCTCTGCATGCAAAGAGACTCACAGCATGGCATAGCTGTCATTCTCCACAGTCCCTTGTGAAGTGACATTACAGTGACATCAGTACATATGTGCTGAGGAGAAGCTTGAGCACAAAGGAAGCCTATATGAGTGCTGCAGAGGTATGCTGAAAGAGCTGTGCTGAAAGTGCAGAGACAGACAATATGTGGTAACAGTCCTGTTACGTGGGGAACACCCTGCCTGGGGAAGATGTAGCTCCAATTGAAAGTGGGGGAGAAGAAAAGAGTGGTAGCAGAGCAGCTGGAGGCATTACCAAGTAACCTCCAATAAAGCTGTGCCAGCTGAGTTCTCTTTTTCCTTATCTTTTATAAGCCTTTCCTGAAAAGACATTGCTCAAAATATGGCTAACATCTCTTGAAGTATAAGCTTTCCTTTTGGCTATATGACTGAGCCACAGCATTTGGGGTTTGTAAATTTTCAATAACTGGCTGATTTGCATAGGAGTGTTATTTCTTATAAGTGGAGCTGGTAATGCTGCCAATAGTTACATTTGGCCAACAATTTCCCTTGTAAAATCCTGCTTCT
>JBAFWW010047101.1:0-32105 GCA_036873685.1 Agapornis canus | reverse complement strand
CCCCTTGTCCTGTCACTACAGTCCCTAATGAAGAGTCCCTCCCCACCATCCTTATAGGCCCCCTTCAGATACTGGAAGGTTGCTATGAGATCTCCATGCAGCCTTCTCTTTTCCAGGCTAAACAGTCCCAACTTCATGCACTGTAGCTTGAGGTAACTCCAAAAGTGTCAAAGAATCAGAGTAATTGAGGCTGGAAACCCAAACCTTTAAATCCAAACACTTAAACGTTGGTAAGATCCCCTCTGGTCACACACACAAAGTCCGTGGCACCCTAGTGTAGGGTATAGAGAGAAGGAATGCCTGACTCATAAAACTACCCTGAGAGTTGAGCATTCCTAGAATTGCTGTTGTACCATCTCAAGTTCAGGGCTTCTGTAGTTGACATTTGTACTGTGTCTTCAGTTTTTGTTTCAAATCTTTGTGTTTGCCTTCTAGAGCAATGATAAATAAATCAAACTCACTATTGTGTTTTTGGATCTTTACTAAGAAGAGGTATTTTCAAAAGTGGAAGTGCAAGGTTAATCATATTTATGAAAATAGCATATGAACTCTTCACAAAATACTGTAACTTTCTCCAAGTGACCTTGAAAAGTGATGTGCATCTCTGCATCACTGAACTGGGTGCTATACTTCATTTGAGATGAACCCTACGAGTTTTGCAAGTGCTTTGAATGACTGAGGGGAATGTCAATCATTTATTTATTTTCTTTTGCCCTCCTCTGACAGCCATCAGAAGTCCACAGATGTTACACAGTTACAAACAGTGTTTCTCATCAGCTTGTAATCTGATCATAAGACATTACCATATCCTTTTCAGTCTCAATAAAAAAAAACATTTAACCTGCAGCTGGGTAATTATCTCTGAAGCAGTTCTTCTCTAATTCATTGGTAAACTCTCTTTATTTTTTTTTATTGCCATGGATTAAGCTTCTGAGTTAACAAAACAAGAGGAACATCACAATCTTACTGATACGATTGTGATGATGACAGGAAAAGGGTTAGCCTGTAGCAGCATGCTTTTCATACTGATTTTTCAACTCAGAGGAGTGAGTTGCTGAAGATTCTAAGTTGTGAGCAAGTAATGCCTTTTTTTGTTTTCATGTGCGATTGCCACAGTGATCAGGTATGTTGTGGAGCACAGTGAAGAAATACCTTTTCTCAATTTGTGTTTAGGAGAAAAGGGAACTTCAGGAACCCCTGTTAATCTGAAGCTGTCAGGATTTTTTCTGTGTCTTGCCAATACCATTCTACTGTTTTTCAAACTGCAAGGAGCAGAGCACAGTAGCTGTAGTGTTAATCTGCCAGTGTGAAAGTGGCCAACTAAGGCTTGCTAGAATTTGAGCTTGTGCAATATTCTTAAGTTTGTAGGTTTGGTGGTGGGTGTCTGAATAACAAGGTAAACTCAGTGGTCTTCTGCAAGTGTCCTGTCTGTTATCACAGGACTTTCCAGCCATTGCTGGAATTGTCATGTTTCTAAGTAAGTCTTTTTCATCAATTGAGCTTTTCAGCCATTTCTACTGTGCCTCCTAAATGTACGCAAACTAGGTAGCATGAATGTTACATGAGGAAAAAAAATCTTCAGTTGAGCTTTTTTAAATGATTTTCTGCTATCTCTACAGCAATTGGTCCAAGAATGTTTTATGCTGTTACTGCAATTTCTTATTATTGAGGCTGACTTGCAAGGCATTATGTTTATCTCTACAAACCACAGTGTATTTTCAGTGCTATTGTGGGATAATATAGATTAGACCAATACTCTGTTTATCAGTTGCTGTTGATATAGAAGTAACTCCTAATATTCTGATTGCAGTATTTCATTATGAATCTGTTTAGATGTCTGTTTATTCTTTCAGTGTTCTGCTGTGTAATCCCTGAAGTAGGGTTAAAGAGGTATGGAACTGGATCATATGGAAGGAGGTTTAATACAGCAAAAGTGCTTAATATATATAGAAGCAATGAATTAGAATTAAGTAAGGCTGTGCTAGAGTTGCTGCAGGAAATAATATGTATTATGAAGTCTGTTGTGTTGGTTTGTATAGACAAGTTTAGAACCTGTGCTAGGGACATAAGTCTTTTGACAGTGGTTTGGTATCCAAGTTAACAAGATCTTAGTGTCTTCTCTCAGAAGTTTACAGTTTGGCCTGTAAAATGAGTATGTACAGTGATGTCATCAATGAGGTGATTAAGTATTCTTTTCTACTGTGTTTTAAAGGTGAACATCATGCCAGAGTGGGACAATTTGTACTTATTTTGAAGAAGATAGATGATTATTTGGATTCTTCTTCCTCCCTTCCCCCAGTAAAGCTGTGTAGAGAAAAACAAATGCTGAAGCATCTTCTATAAAAGCAAGTAACTAGATGGAATGCAGGCTTAGTGCCCTGCTTGTGTGCTCTGATACAAACTGACTTGCCTACCAAATTGTAGTGGCCCAAGGAGATATGAACTACAAGATACCAGTGCAGTATAGTTTGAGATAGAAAGTCTGGATTTTGTTGCAGTTTGGGTTAGTAGAAAACTTGCTAGCAATTAAATGGTATATATGATCAAGTATCTTTTGCTTTTCTGTAAGGCTTCCGTTTCTGGTTTCAGTTTAACTAAGCTGCAGAACAGGTTCCATGATCTATATTTAAATAATATTTAACTGCTGAGGACGTTAGTTCCAAATAACTGTTCTTTAGTTGGTTGTGTAACATTTCCCTCTTCACAGAAGCACAAAGGTAGTTTCAAAATTGAATCTGATAACTTCAGGATTTATTATTACAAGCAAAGTTTGGAATTTTATTAGGAAAATATGTTGCCACAATTAAACATTTCTTTAACTTGTTCATTTACCCTAGCAATGCTCTTATGTGATCTCTAGTGATACATGGATGCAGTCAGTGATGCTAAGCTTTAAGAGAAATAAGTATTGTGAGTGAATGTTGAATCACAATTCTTGGCAGGTATGTAGATCAAATTATGCAGTGTTCATTCAGGAAGCAGAATTTATTAATGCTTTTTGTGGTAGTGACAGGACAACGCAGCATCACCGAGAAATGAATTTTGAAGGCTCTGGTGAGAGTACACAGAGTCTCTATTTAGTACAAAACAGCATTAAACACTTAATATTTTTCTTCTCAAGCTGCAGAGTTTTATTTTTTCATTGTTGTGGTAGAAAAAAAGACTCATGTAAACCATTTTAGAAAACCCAAGTGGTAAGAAGCTGTTATAAAAATGGATATAGAAGGCTAGGATTCAAGGGGGGTTTTCCCAGTTATCTTTCTAGAGAAAGCCAGTTTTACTAATGAAACTTCTGCTCCCTTCAGGTAACCCTGTAAATGTGCTACTGAGTAAGCAACTGGCAGTCTTCAATTTAAATTACATTCACATCTGTTTTAAGGCTGTATCAGTTTGCTGATCTAAGTTTTGTGGTAAAGAAATTATACTCATGCAGTATCTAATGAACTGCAGTACTTTAGAAGGGAGTGGTTCCCCATCCCATATGTAGGATTTGAAAAGTTGGGTAATGCATTTCATTTTGTAGCCCATTATCTTTCCCTCTTTTTCTGCTGTATTGAGCTTTTGTTTTGTTGCAATTCTCAATTTCAGCCTTCCATGTTTCACCAGCAGCAACCCATCTGTTCTCGATTGCAGGTCTCTCTCCTTTTCAGATCTAGAAGTCTAATGTACCCATGACTTTCCATTAACTGTTCTTTCAATTTAACCCCCATTTTGTTTAATTTTGCTAAGTGAAACTTCTGAAGAAGTGGTATCTTACAGGAAAGAAATGGTTAGTTAGCTGATAGTCAGTTCTTAACATGGTCTTAAACTTACAGCAGAACAGAACACAGTGTAAGGAATTAAAACAACAAAAGCCCAAACAAAACCCCCACATCCTTGTTCAGTGCTTGTGCAAAGTTGTGGGGAATTTTAATTCTTTGGTTTTGAGACCACTGGCCGCTCTGTTTATGATTTACAATCCTTAACCTCATTCTAAAAACTTACTCTAAGGATCAAAGCATATAAGTTTAAGGCACACTTTTGTTTATCTTGCAGTCAGTCTTATTTGTCACTAAGGGAACAGCCAGTTCCCACACTATATACATCATGCTGAATCCGTCCCTTTCTCTTTGTCTCAGGTCTCTGCTCTAAATAGAACAAAGTCTTCATCAATATCTTGGTTGTCAGCTTGAAATTTGTAAATTTGATAATTGAATACTGTACAGTACTCATATCCTGTGATGTAAGCAGATTGGAGATAAAATGTGAGCTCTATTAGTTTAGAATAGATGAAAAGATGTTGATATATATGGCAGTTTCTAAGCTTACTAAGAAAAAGAATATGTTTCTTTACTAAATGCACAAAAGGAGGAAATTGAAACATGAGTCTTGAAAGCTGTTTGGTAATTTTGGGCTGCATTTTTTTTTTTGGTTAGTAGGCAGGTCTGGAGCTTCTGTCTGTAATTAAGGTGCCCAAAGCTTCTCCTTTAAGACCCAACTTCTGCATTGCTTACAACTTCTGCCAAATGTGTCTGGCTGGCGGTTATTTTTTTTGGTCTTCTCTCCACCCTCGCTATCCTGGATGACTGCCTCAGCCTGATTATTTTATGGATTTGCATGTGGTTTGGCTCGGACTCTTATTTAATTCAAGCCAAGATTGTTAGTTGTTGAGAACGAAGCTACTTCAGAATTAAAAATTAAAAGGTTTGTTTAAAACACCTTTGGTGCTGTTGCAGTATTTAGTAAGAGTGGAAGGGTCACCTTGTCATGGTTATGCATTTGGTCAAGATTTCACACATAATGGTAAAAACCTAGCAGGTTTCATACACTTAAGAGTATATATATAAAAATATCCTGTTTGAATGTGCTTTTTGCCGCTTGGAATTTAACATTTACCTGCATCCAAAGATAAAAAACCTGAAGAAATAGAAAATTGATTCAACTTGATGTGGGAGACAGAGCATAAGGTATAGGATAATGGTATGGGGAGGGGAAGTAGAAGAAGGTGTTTGAGGACAAGGTAGATAGATGATTAATAATGGGATAGAAGAGCAGACAGCTGGGAGAAAAGGATAGTAATTGGAGTCTCCTGGAATACCAGATTTTGGAAGGGAGTCTGTTCAGCGCCACTGAAAAGCATCTTGTGAAAATTTGCTTTTCAGTGGGAGCAATGATTGGTAGAAGGACAGTGATATGTCTGGGGCAGCCACAGGTTCTGACTAGCCTTTGGACTATCTACAGGCATCACGCAAAATTACTTAATCTGCACTTCGAGTTTGTACACACCATCTGGAGAACCTACACAGAGGTGTACTTGTGTGTACATAGGCAAATTTTTAAAAATATGAGAAAACAAAGTTGCCTGTGGCTTCTTAATTTGTGGCCTAACTACATTTGGTTTTCACACTGAACAGAAGTTAATCAGTTATTGAACATTTCATATTTACATTAGGTGAACATTGCACATTGTGCAGAGTGAACAAAGTGATAAAAAAACAGTACTTACAGTGTCTGAACACTCAGAGAAGATCGAAGTTGTTGGCTTTCTCATAAGCTCTGAGTGGTTTGATCACTGTATGGTATGAGCACTTGGTGCGATTCTCTGAGTTTGTGTTATACTTGGAATGGTGAGGCCTCCTGTTTGACCAGACTTGAGTGGGCACAAAGTTTAAAATATTTCTTAGTATTTAGTATCTTATTTTAGATATCTTAAGTTTTAGCATATGTGGTACTTCAATACTTTGTTTTTACTCTTACCTGCTTAAGCTATCAAGATGGGAATCCAGGGAAGAATGGCAGAAGAATTTTTTCATGCTGCACAGATTTGTTGGGGTTTTTTTTGTTTTGTTTGTTTGTTTGTTTGTTTTTTTTGTGACATTTGTTTTATATAGCTTCAGTGTAGTCCATTTGGAAATAAATTTATTGACTTACCAGTCATGTGCTAGAGCTCCAGATACTTCCTGGCCATGTAACTGGCAATTAGCGCCGTCTTTCTTTGCTTATTACAGGGTACGGTTAATTAGTGGGAGGGTGAAGATAATTTAACTTTTCTTAGATGATGTTGGGAAAATTTGGCTCTTCCGTAACAGCTTGCCTCTATTGGGGAAATTTTATTTTTTTTAAGTGAATGGGTCCAGGTCCCAATACGGGGTTTCAGGTGTTTAAATAATTTGCTGTGAATAAAAAAAAAAATAAATTTCCACTTTTTTGAATCCTGTAGAGTTTTTAAGAAAGCTAAAATGTGTCTATTTTCTCAGGTCGATGTGTTATGCTTCAGTGTATTTATACCTATCCTTCTAACATAAGAATATTTTACCTCAAGTTACTAGAATAATGTTATCCCTTACACTAAGAAGGGAGGGATAGAAACTGAATCTTCATGGTACTTACGTTGTAGGCATGTCATTTCTATAGATTTATGGGGAGGCTAATCAATTGTTATGCTTTATTTTAGCTTGCTCCAGTTCCCTCATCACTGTGCCTCAATGATCTACATTTAGTATCTGTAGGCATTGAATTAAACAGTACAGGGTAATAATATACCCAGAATAAAGTATGTGGCGTGACAAACACATCTGTAGCTGTTAAAACTAAGTGCATTTATTGCTTTTTAAAAGTACTTCTGTCTTAATCTTTGTTCAAGCTAAGCAGTGTTGAATTGGAACACAAATACTCAATTATTTCTAAACAGCTATGATTTTTACTATTGCAATTGTCATGCTACTAAAAAAACCCTGTCATGTTACTAATACATTAATGATGCAGTGAAGACAATCTTGAATGAATTTGTAGTGTTGAAATACTAAATGTTATCCTAGGCTGGGTAAAGAGGAGGTGTGTGAAAATCCATGTATTCTAGGTAGCCTGGTCAGTGAAATGTCTTTTGTGACATGAGGCTGTGATTGTTCTCTAGCAAGAGAAGAGAGTGGCAAGGTTCTCTAAAAGCTTTGATCTCTCTTCATGGAGTCATTGTATGAAAGAGCATTATTAATCTTGCAATATGGAATCCAGATGGCAAAGCTCTTCCTGAGTGTCCCCTTGAGCCTATTGTGCTGGAGGCCTAAAGGGAGAGTAAAATGTAGGGGTGGGAACAAATCTTCTTGCTATCTTCATTGTATAAAGTCCTCTAGGCTAAAAAGAAAAATAAAATTATAGTAGGTTTATTGCAAAGGCTGTTTAAAATAGTATCTAATTTAAAAGAAAGCCTCATAAGTGTATGTGGATTTCTTCCTTTTTTAGTATGTAATTATAAATGTTAAATATTACTATAAAAACTTAAGTGAGAAGCACTGCACTTTGTACCTGGAGTTGTAGAAGTACAGATTTGCAATGAGCAGCGGATACTTGGATTTGCTGACAATTTTATATTAATCAGTAGCAGCCAGAATTGAGTATCTGATTGTATCCTAAAACGTTTTACTATTGTATTGCAAATATTTGTAGACACTTTTATTTGTATTAGTTTTGCTTTTCAATTCTGTGATGTTCTATAAACTCAAAACAAAAAGCCTAGTGTGCTGTACAGGCTTCTATAGCACTTACCTAAGGAAAACACAAATCCCTGCTCAAACAGCATAAAACAACATTGGGTGTTTTGCTCTTTCAAACACATGCTGGGCTTACCATAGTAAAGACTGGTTTTAATGATGAGGCCTTGGCCAACTTAGCCACTCTGAGCAGGCTGACCCCTGCAAGTGCTGCTTTTACAAAACAACAAACTCAGTTTTCTGTGTCTGCAAGATTCCTAAATTTTGTGTTAGATGGTCTTCTTTGAATTGGGATGAGGGCTTTTTAGATAGGGATTTTTATCTTTTTTTTTCCCTTTAAGGAATAGATGGTGTAGTCCTATGGATTATTTCTGATGAATACATGGAAGTTTTCATATAGCAGAGCCTGAAGTACTTTAATGGGAAAGAATGTTAGGGAAAGGGGAGAGCAAAAATCAAAGGTGAAGACATGGAAGTAAACAATACCAAATTTATGTAGACAGTACTTAACAGATTTTTCAGGTGAGGGTATTTATGTTAACTGAGAATTAGTGCTAACTAATTCTAATAAATAAACTTTGAAATACCCTTGACATTACTGGAGATTTGTGGATTTGAATAAAAATTGGCTTAAACTGAAATCTGTGGGGAGTAACCACTAGGGAATATGTTCCTTCAGATGTTTTCTCATCTAAACAAATGAAAACTTAAAAATTCTAAGATCCTGAAACACTTTTTGGGTAGATGAAGTCAACAAGGATATATTGAAATCCAGATGGAATCTGTTGCTGATACTATTTTATGCCTTTTTGTCTGCACTGTACTGGCCTGACAGTCTTCATAGCAATCCAAAGCCAGTTGTCTCTTGCTGTTTCATATATAATGAGGTTTTTTGGAGCTCTGATTGAAAAGATAATAGATACTCAAAAAATTGTGTGTGTTTGCCTGTGGCATTTTTTTCCCCTTCTGTGTTTCGATTCAGTATTGCTTTTTTGTGAAGACTTGTTATTTTTTAAAAGGTACTTTGCGTACATCTATGTATACTGAATACTTCTATGTGCAGTATGTTAATGATTTAAAAAATACAGTCAAACCTTTTGTAACAGCAAAAATAAATGTTAAGCTGTGCAAAATTGATATCAACAAAGCACCTCAACATAAAATACTGTGCTATTTTCAAGAAAAAATAAAATATGTAGTATTATTGTATGACTAATGTCTAAAAATAAATACCATATGCCTTGCAAAATATCATCTGTTCTGTTGAAAAGAAACTTTGTCAATGCCTTTTCCTTACTGTACCTATTTAATTTAGTTGACTATAGTCCCTCATTACAGTCTTTTTTCTGGCTACTGATGAAGTTATTTTAGAGCACAATTATTGGTTATTTTTGCCTACTTAAAAAAACCTTCAAAAAAAATCCTGTTTTTTTTAATTGAACAACATGAAAATGCTAAAGGCAGGTTATTTTTCTTGGTCTTCAGAAAGTACAGGCTTTATAAAATCTTGCATGGTGAATTTCCAGTCATCTGTTTCTGGTATGGCTTATTCAGATGGATTGAGCCGCAAGTTCTGTTGGAAAACATGCTAGCACTGGAGGAACACCTGAGAAAGCCCCCCACAATCTCAATTGATCTTGTTTGATTATTCAACTCATCTGGGCCCTAGCTTCTCCTGAAGCATGTTGGCTGTGTACTGAACTCATTTAAACAGGAGAAACTGAGTAAGCACAGGGCTTTTAAGAATGGTCATTTTGGGGATTGACAAGCACCTTCCCTTTGTACATCTTGATTTGCAGGCTTAGAGGGGTTCCCAGTCTCTTACTGAGGTCTTGCCTGTGAGTGCAAAAAAAAAGCTAATCAGCTCGAATGCCACTAAACGAAAAAGATGAGATAGCATTTTACTTTACAGCAGAAAAGTAAAACCTGGTTGTGGTTTCTTTGGGGTTTTTTTTGGTGGTATTTTTGAGATTTTTTTCAATCTCTGGATGCCATATGAAAGCTGTTAGGAGGAGGTGATGGAATGAAACTTAGAAGTACTTTCATAGACTTCAGTTTCCTTAACTTAGGCATAATGCAAGTTGGTGTGACACTGGGAGATAACGCCAACAGTTAACACACACACAAAAACAAAAACCTCAAAGATCAAAGACACAACAAGCTTTGGGCAGATGAATGAGCTTTTTGTTAAACGTAAATCTGTGAATACTAGAGTGTTCAGTACAGAAGCTTCCTTCAGACTGAATAATTACCTGTTCATCCTTGGATTCTTAAATTTGTAAATTTGGTTTGGGTTTTGTGTAGGGTTTTTTCTTGTCGTTATAGATTTTGCTATAAATGTGATCCAGGTTTTTTTATTTTATTATTTTATTTTCAGATAATACAATCAAAGCACTTCTGTCATCATGTTACTCTGGCTTGTCCTGTTGGAAATGCTGTGCAATCTTAATAAGGATTATAGATTGATTGAATGCCTTTGCCCTGCTTTGAACAAGAGCAGAGCAGGCATCTCCTTCAGTCCCTTCCAGACAGAATTATTCTGCAGTTCTAATCTGGTGCACCTCATTCTTCCTAGCTCTGCTGCTCACTTCTGGAAAACAGTTTATTTCACAGGCTGAGTGTAGTTACTGTTATGCCATCCAGACATTCTCAAAGACAAATGCTTCTTTAAATTTCATATCCTATTATTTTTCCTTATGATTATGTATAATATATATTGTATGTATGCATTTTTGTAAACATATGTGTGTATACAAATATATATACTGTATACATATGACAAATGGTGTCTTTCTGGTTGCTGACCCTTGGTTGATATACCTAGAGCTTCTTGCATTTTTGCTTCCACTGTCTGACAAGTTATGTGGTGTCAAGAGTTGATTATATGAAAGCTGATACTTGCAGCTTCAATTATGTACGTTGGTTGGTAAATTGGTGAGTGCTTTCCAGTGAATTAAATTACATGTTACAAAGGTGAGCATTCTTAATTAAGGTAGTATGTTTGAGTGTAGCTGGTTTACACACTGATGCCAAATAACTTGAGTGTTGAAAACCATGCTGATCTAAGTTACTTGGAGCTCCTCAGTGTAGGTGTAGCTTGCTGGAAGCCAAGCCTTTAGCAAATGTTGATTCCTTCCTTCCAGTTGTAAAAACTCTTATCTGAGTTTTCAACTCTTTTCAGATCCAGTGAGCTGTTGAAACTGATTATCATGGTTACAGGCAAGAGCATAGATACTTGTTTTAATTCTACTGAAGATTTCCTTGGCAGATTGGCATTTCTCAGGTGTGTTCTCACTCTGCTGTTTTAATTTTCTTGTTATCTACTTGTGGACAAAACTAGAAACACCTTCCAGATTTGCTGTGGGGAAAAAGTGTGTGGCTATCTTACTGGAATGATGTATTGTTATGCGTTGTGCATTAATGATGTGCAATTAAATTGGACTGTATCTCTAAGGGTGCTGTAAAACTACTAGTGTTGCACTTCCATCACCCCAAATCTCTTTTTTTATTACACTTTTAAAGTAACTTACTTGGGGAATATTAAGATTACATGGCTTCTCAGAGCTAGGTTTCAGAAGCTGATTTCTCCTTACAGAAGCAAATCCTTTTTGATAAGGAGGTTAGAGTAGTATGCTGGGACTGAGACCCTGTCTGCCTAGTGAAGGACACACAGGAGAGGACTAGAGCCTTGTGCTGTTGTTTCCTGTTGTCTTGAGTTGCTATGTGAGAGTTAATTGGTTGGTGTTAACTGAAGACTTGTCAAGGTTTTGGTTTCATATCCATGTAGAATTTAATAGATATTAGAGCCTCTGGTGACATGGCTGTGCTGTGCTCTTCAGTTCTTGGTGGTCTCTTGCTGATTTACATGCAGAGTTGGTGTAACACTCTTTATCAGAAGAATATAGATATATATTCTTTCTTCTAAGAATGAAATATTATTATCTTAAAGAAAAATTGAAGTAATCTTGGTGGTTTGTGTTGGGGGGTTTTGTTTGTTTGTGGGGTTTTTTTTCATTTGTACTTTGAGCTCTTAATGAGGAGAAATGGTGTTCCAAAATCAAAACAGTCTCATATACTTTGGCAGGGCATGGGGTCCTTGCTCTTGTTAATATCTAGCTGCTGCTAAGCGTAGTGAATGCTGTAGTTCTATGCCTGTGAATGAACGGGAGCACAATACCAGTGGCTGACGCTTTGTATTGTAGTGTCTTTGGTTTGTAGACATGTCCTAAGTAGTTTACATAATCTTACAATAAGGAATATTTTCAGTACTAGAGAGATTTGACTTTTCACAGTAGTAGATTTTGTTTCAAAATATTCTTGGCACCTTTAAATTTTGCATGACTGTTATTGGGGAAATCTTGATTTTTGGTTTAGTGTAAATCTACCATCTCAAAACTTATTTTTTTGACTAATTAGTTGGCGATGAAAATAAATCAGACTTTACGTATTAAAAACATGCTTTTTCCCTGCCAAATTCTAACTGGCACATTCTGTGTCCAAGTAGTTTACATAAGCTGAGCTCAGGCAAAGTAGTACTAAAAGGCCATCAATTAAATTAGCTCTGGGGTTTTGTATGGATTACATTGGCTTAATGAGCACTTGACAGTACCTCTGTTACAACCAAGATAAGTGTTGTATTATGCCTAAACTTTCAGTCTCTTGAATTCTTGAACTTTGAAATTTTAATGGTTTGCCCCTTAATTGGATGCTTGAGACAGGGTTAAATATTATTTCTCCTTTTTATTTCTACTAAACAGTCATTTCGGCATGTTTGAGGAAGTAGACACAAGTTTACAAACAACTTTGAGGAGAGCTTGCCTATGTACAGTATGTCTGGGATGGGGATTTCCCTTTTCTCCTTGCAAATAAAGAGGATGCAAAGTTTTTGGTGGCATAGAGCATTTAAAAAGTGGGTGAAGATGAATCCTTTAAATCTGCTTTTGGAATCAAGTATTGTAAGATCTTATTGCTCTGGGGTTTTGGGTGCAAATATGTTTGCCTTCTAATAATGACATTTGACATGATTTTTTGTGTTCACTATAATGCTTTATTAATACTTAAGATAACCTTACTAAGAAAAACTCCATCAGCACTTCTTTCAGCAGATTTAAAATAGTTGCTTTTGTTTGCTGTATGAATATCTGTGAATCTTGGGTTAAATATTTTGCTAACATTTTTCTTGTGTGATGGATGTATGTGTTAGTGTGTGCTGGAGAGTCTTTTAGAATGCCTTATATTAACCACATTCCGTGCTCTGTTTCTAGTGTTACTTTGCTGCTACTGCTGCTTACAGACTGAATTAGAAGAAAGATTATTTCGTTCCATCACCACTGGTGCTAAGGGTACAAAATTATTTAAGTTCTCAGTTGGCTAGGTTCTCAGCTTGCTAAGAAACAAGTGTCTAATAGCTGGAAAATGTGCTGATGGATTCCTCCCCTCCTACCCCTAATTAATTGAACTTCAAGAGCTAGAATATATTTCTGAAGTGAATTGAGAGCTTATTATTGGAGCAGATTCAAGTACTATAAGAAGTTCTTCGAAGGGAAGGAGGAAAAAAAGTCTTACTTTTACATAAGTAAAAGAAAAGGGCTGATACCTCCTCCTCACACCCCCAAAAGAGATGAGAATGGTATTAGATTTTACATCTCCGTTTTTAATTGCAAATTAATAAAAATGGCAGTATAATCTGCATTGACATCTCAAGGCAATAATGACAGACTTCATATTTTGAGGAATTGTCTCCAGTACTAAAAGAGGCAGTATATGTTTTCCTTAGTTGTCTCCATTAAAGTGAACATTGTTCTCCAATATGCTGGGCCTATCCCTCTCTGGCAACTCAGATTCTAGCAGATCATGGTGTCATTTACCTATCTGTTATATCCTCATGCATGTGCAGTTCCTTTGTTGATTCATAAGAAGCTATCTTTACAGGTTTGTAAAAGTATAATGTCTTAAGTCCGAAGCGTTGCTTTATTTTACAAGTGTTGTCTACATAGAGGTTTCAGAAAAGCACTGTCTGAATCAGTCTTCCAGCTCCAGGTGTGTGTGGGGTTTGGCTTTCTCTTGTTTTTCTTAGCACTTTTTCTGCACAGAGAAAGTGTCCTTTATTACTGTAATGGCTTAGCCTTTTATCAAAGATCATCCAACCATGGAGGAAGATATACATCAGACCTTTTCAAGGGGGAATGGCTTTAAGCTGACAAGAGGGTACATTTAGATTAGATGTTAGAAGATATCCTTTAGTATGAGGGTGAGACACTGGCAGAGGCTGCCCAGAAAACCTGTGGCTCCGCCATCCCTGGAAATGTTCAAGGCCAGGTTGGATGAGCTTGAAGCCACCTGGTATAGTGGAAGGTGTCCCTGCCCATGGCAGGGGGGTTGGAACTGGATGATCTTTAAGGTCTCTTCCAACACAAACCATTCTATGAATCTATGAAAATAATTTAACTGGAAGGAGGAATTTGTCCTCTGTCATTAGAATTAGGTGCATGCACATGTACATATCTCTGTGTGAGATACATATATGTAGATATAAAAAATCCCATTAACTTTGTATGTCTGTAGAGCTACTTCTGGGTGTATTTGGGAGGCATATTGGCCATTGGTTTCCAAGAGAGCCAGTTATAAAACTTGTTGGTCATATTTCTAGGAACAAATTACCCAAGCCCTCACTTGTCAAGCCGAGCAAAGTGTAATCATGTTTTCAATCAAAAAAAGAAAAAATAAATGCCCCCATGTAAGTACAGTGTACTCTTCTAGGGAGGTGGAGAGTTTGGGGAATTTTAAGCAAGGGGGCAAAGCAAATGCAAGAAAAGCATATTTACATCAGACCATTGTTCGGGCTAAAAGACCCATGATGATGAGATGTCACATGGTAATTTTTTCTTATTGAATTTTTTAAAGAAGGCAAAGCTGTTCCATACTCCCCCCAATGACAGCAGTGACAGTCTTCAAAAGTTAATCTATAAACTAGTTGATAATTTTTGTTCCCTCTTTCCCACCCCCCACTCCCCGGAGTTAAACTAGTATGTCGGTCTGTTTTATCCTCCTCCTTGTCAAGTTAACTATTAGGTTTTCTTCTAGATGGCGGCTTTTAAAGGTACTGTTGTAAATTCTCCTGCAAGCAGGGTAAGGGAGAAGAATTGCACTAATCAGGTAACATACGGTGAGAATTCTGAAATTTTACTAAGTATAAAACCTGACATTACTGGCTTTCTGGAAAAGCAGACAAATAAATAAAGCAACAAAAACAAAACTCACAAAACCCCTAGATTTGTAACACGACAATAATGGATTTTATGTCTATTTTACATTACAGGCAGCTAATTAGATTCAGTCTTTTAAAACAATAAGAAAGCAGGCAGCAAATATAGCCTATTTTTTACCATTAGTCAGTATTAACAATGGAGAAGAGAAGGTGGTTTCTAAAGCTGGGTACTTAATGCAAATTAATTCTCTTGCATAAGCTGCAGAGCAATAGAACATAACACTGTCATTAAAACTGACTCATAGCATTCAACAGAAGGTGTGTTTCAAGCTTTAAAAGTGCTGAGAGAATTACTGCAGCCTAGTAAATACCTTGCAGTGGGAAAAATATTTTAGCTGAATTTTGTTGCAAAATGCTGTTGTGCAAATTGTCTTGAAAGTGTTTTTCTTTTTTAAAGAATCTTAGCATGCAAGCAGAGAAATAGAACTTTTAAATCAGTTGAAGAATGGATGCCAGTGGACTATGAAAGGCATTTAACATCCATGCTTGAAATTGCAGCTCAGGATGGAGACTCTTATGTTATTTGATTCTTTTAGTTCTGTTTGTGGTGTGGAGGTGGCAACATCTATACATTACAAAATTCTCTCTCTAGCAGTAGTATTTAGCTCTGTATATTGAAGTTCTGGTTGGGCTGGAGTTTTTTGAGATATGTGTAGATGGAATAGGAAATGTGTATCTTAACACCACGAGAGACATAAGCGTTAAACTTGCATTTCTGTTGGTTTAGTATGCAGCAAAGTCCTAGCAGCAAAGGAAGCTGTGTAACCCAAAGATTACAAAGAACTATTGCTATCTTTTCATCTGACTAAAGAATGTAACCCTTATCCTCTGTAACCCATCCTAGGTTACAGAGGAAATTGGAGATTACTCTTCCAATGTTAGAAAGGCACAAAGAGAACACAAATGGAAACAATATAGTGTGTTTAAAATTAATTTTACATGTTGTCTCCCTACCTGTTGGTCACTGACTTCTTTGGTTGTGTGTGCTGTGTTAGGGATGAAGTCAGTGTGCTGCTGATTCATGATTATTGCCTGTGGTGGGTGATGAAATGTGTTGATGTCCACTCATTCAGTTCAACTTTCTTGATGACCAATATGATGCCTGTCATTATATGTCAGTGGCTTTGTACAGCTTGCTTACTGCAAACAAGGATCAGCTGTTTCATCTTCTTGAAGTCTTTCACCTTAGAAGCTCTCTAGCGGTTCCATCACTAGGTATAACTGAAATTTGGGAAGTTTGTTTTGATCTGAGATGTGGTATGCCCTATACTGTTGCCAGCCCTTCTTTTCTTAGGTTTTTAACTTTCCTTTTACCAAAAGTAAATAATAACGATTTGCTGGGATTAGACTTCTGTGTTCAGATCTCCCAAATTGCTTCCAGTTCCCTTAATGTTAGAAGACTATTTGTACAAGAAGTAACTAGATTAGAAACATGAAAGTCAGTTATGCAAATATTGACTTTTGAGTGCTGCAAGTCTGTTTTTTTGTGAGCTAATATAAATCTCAAATCTCATGATGAACTCATTGCTTATGCCTGAAGCATTGTCTCCTTAGGTTTTTTTGTTTTCCTCTTTATTTGTTTCTTTTCTTTCGTTCCAGAACTTTCCCATATGCCAGCCTTTTGCTGCCTTCCTCTGTGGCTCTCTGGAGTAGATTCCTTTCCCATCCTCCCTTAACAGCCTTTCTTTGCTGCAGGCACTGCCTTCCCTTCCTTCTTTTTTCCATTCTCCTCCCCCCACACTTCCCACTCTATATACTTAGAAGACTCAAAGGATAGAGAAATTCATAAAGAATGAAAATCAGGATTATGAGCTGCTTTTATTACATTTGGTAGGCTTGCCAACATTGTTTACTGTTTAGATGCATCTCCCTTTTCTCAAGACCTGTTTTTCAGGTCCTCTTTGGGTCACTTACATATCCAGACATGCTTTTACTGCCATGGGAATCTCCAATGCAAGAAGCCATCAGCATACCAGAGGGAAGCTCTACTGACACTTGTGAAGCAGTCTGCTTGGGGAAAAAGGCCACGCACCTGACATTTTCTACTTACACTTGAATATTTTTTTGATATATCAACTTTTCATGTTAGATTATAGTGGCTGCTATGTAAATACTAGTCTTTCATCTTTTCTTTTTGAGGTAGCTTATGCCTTTCAGTAGAAAACTCTTCAGTTAGCTTAGAGACATTTTTGCCAGAATAATGATGTTGACTAGAGCTGTGGCATTCTTTCATTGAGCTTTTATTTTAAATACTAAACTTTCTGACAAATATGCTAGTTAAGCACAGTTCACTGGATATGTGTGTTTTGCTAGTATATTGATGGTGGTGGATGAAGGTATAGAACAAGTATAGACTGCGTTTTTGTTAAGAAAATTTGCCTGAACATTCACACTTTTGATTATGAGGATATTTTTCAGTGTTATGTGAGATTTAAAATACCTTTTTTTTTTTTTTTTTTCTTCCCCTCCTCCTCTTTTAACTCTTAGGTAGAAACTACTAGGCTGAAATTATGAGAGAGGAGATTTTATTGTCCAGTCATTGTGGAGGCTGGCATTGAAACAGCATTGTTTATTATTAAAAAAAAACCAACCAACCAAAAAAAAACAAACAAAAAAAAACCAACCTAAGTTATTACCACATCCTGTTTCCAGAGATGAATCAAAGTTGCCTCCTAATGGTTTTGAAGGTTTTTCCTGAGTCATCTGGTGAGACTCTCATTTACCTCAGGATTCATCTTTTACCACCGCAATTCTGTTTGTGCAAAGAACCAGTACAATAACATGGTTTCAAATATTTCATCTTTATAAGTTATAACAACACCCAGATGCCTTCAATATAGCAAAAAAAAAAAGCTTTGTTACCAAAGAGCTTAACATATAATTAAAGACAAGACCTAAGAATGCATCTAACAGTTGGGATAAATGCAAGAAGAAAAGTGGACATTGTCACTGATTAAATGTCATTGCAATTAGGTTTCTGTGGTGGGTTGACCCTGGCTGGACACCAGGTGCCCACCAAAGCTGAACATGGGAGAGAGACTTTAACAAAAGGCTTGAGGTAAGGATAGGGAGATCACTCACCAGTTACTGTCATGGGCAAAACAGACTCAGCTTGGGGAAAATGAATTTAATTTATTACCAATCAAATCAGAGTAGGATAATAAGAAATAAAACCAGAACATAAAACACCTTCCCCCCACCCTTCCCTTCTTTCTGGGATCAACTTTGCTCTCTAATTCTCTACTTCCTCCTCTCCTGAGGTGTAGGGTATGAGGCTTGTGATCAGTTCCATCACACATTGTCTCTGCTGCTCCTTCCTCCTCAGACGAGGACTTCTCACAATCTCCCCTAGCTCCAGCATGGGGACCCTCCCATGGGAAACAGTCCTGCGTGAACTGTGCCAATGTGAGTCCTTGCCATAGGCTGCAGATCTTCATGGCCTGCTCCAGTGTGGATCCCTTCCATGGGGTGCAGTCCTTCAGGAACAGACTGCTCCAGCGTGGGTCCCTTCCATGGTGTCACAAGTCCTGTAGGAAACCTGCTCCAGCATGGCCTCCCTTCCATGGAACCACAGGTCCTGCCAGGAGCCTGCTCCAGTGTGGGCTTCCCACAGGGTCACAGCTTACTTTGGGCATTCTCTTGCTGCAGTATGTGGTCCTCCATGGGCTGCAGGGGAATTTCTGCTCTGGTGCCCGGAGCACCACTTCACCTCCTTCTGCAGTGACCTTGGAGTCTGCGAGGCTGTTGCCCTCATAGTCTCTCTTGCTCCTCTCTTCAGCTGCAGTTGCTGTTATGCAGTAGCTTTTTCCTCTTTCTTAAAGGTGTTGCCATCACTGATAGTGATCAGCTTTGGCCAGCTGCAGGTCCATCTTGGAGACAGCTAGCATTGGCTCTGTTGGACATAGGGGAAGCTTCTGGCAGCTTGTCACAGAAGCCACTCCTGTAGCTCACCACCACCAAAACCTTGCCATGCAGATCAATACAGTTTCATAATAGCAATTTTGGAGTCCTCCAAGTTTGAGAAATTAAATAATAATTAGCCTTTACTGTTTTAATATAAAATCAGAGATAGCAAGTTTAGACATTGCAATTTTTCCACTGTAGCTTAAATTCCTAGTGCAAGAGGAAGGATATATAGGGGGATGTATTCTATGGATTTGAGTAGTTGTATTAAGTGGCCTTTTTAAGGAAATAAATCTCTCCACTGCTTCAAGCTTGGCTGCAGTGTTCACATTTCAGTCTTGCTGTAATCTACCTCAATCCTTGGTTAGTATGTACACGATAGCAGTCTGTCAGCTTTTATGTTACTAGTTTCTCAGTTTCCTGTCATCTTTTTGGAGGTAGTTCTTCTACCTCTTTCCTTGAAGCAGAACTGCCCCTGCCTTGTAATGTACAATATTGTATACAAGTAGGTGTATTTCAACCCAGAGTTCACTAGCTATTTTGCAATTTGAAGCACAATGGTGGTTCACTTTTATTTCTTTCTGGATAACAACTGCTTTAGCTAATGTTCTAGTTATTTTAAATTGTATCTTGGGCTGCATCCAAAGGAGCATGGTCAAGGGAGGTGATTCTTCACTCTGGTGAGACTACACCTGGAGTACTGTGTCCAGCTGTGGAGTCCTCAGTGCAGGAAAGGCATGGTCCTGTTGGTGTTGGTCCAGAGTAGGACCACAAAAATGATCAGAGGGCTGGAGCACCTTTCCTGTGAGGAAAGGCTGAGAGAGTTGGGGTTGTCCATCCTGGACAAAAGACTCAAGGGGAGATCTTACTGTGGTCTTTCAGTTCTTAAAAGGGACCTACAAGAAAGAGATGGAGAGACTTTTTAGCAGGGTTTGTTGCAATAGGATGAGGGTTGGATGTGAGGGAGAAGCTGGATGCGAGGAAGAAATGTCTTACAGTGAGGGTAGTAAAATACTGGTGCAGGTTGCTCAGAGAGGTGGTGGATGTGCCATCCCTGGAGATATTCAAGGCCAGGCTGGGTGTGATTCTCAGGAACTTGATCTAGTTGAAGATGTCCCTGTTCATTGCAGCGGGTTTGGACCAGATGACCTTTGAAGGTTCCTTCCAACTTGAACTATTCTATGGTTCTGTGAAATCAACAACATACTAGATGTTAGAATTTTTAAGCTGCCAAGCTATCAGCTTTCCCGATTGTAGTAGTTTTATTTCATGCTGTAAGAGAGGAAACTGGATCTTTTGTTCATTGGAGAGATTTTTGAGTACAGATATTGAAAAGCAGATAAAAATCACAACACCCTATTTTCCCTACCACCATCCAGTTTCACCAGAATTTCAATAGAACTTAAATTTTGTGTTTAGGTAAAACAAATGGTACATGAATGAATCTGAGTAAGTGTTGCTCCCAGCATGTTTTTTTTTCTTGTATACAGCTGAACTCTTCATTAGTATCCATTCACTGATGCAGTCAGTGGTGGAGATAAGCATATGATCTTGTGAAAAAGATAATATTCTGGTTCTTTGTTGCTTTTGCCTGGCTCTTTTCAAGTTGATTTTTACTGCTTTTAGATGATCACTAAATTGAATTTTGGGGTTTGCTTCTGTGGGGGTTTTCTCCACTGGAAAGCTGTTTATGCATTTTGCAAATTGACTTGGTCAACTTAATATATCTTCCATATGTGCTTGCAGTAATTTTATGTAACATACTGAAGCTTCCTTTCCTGAAGGTGTTTTAGGTGGCTCAGCATGAGGACATCTGTCAAAACAGCACAAGTTGATTGCTGTGGTGTTGTACTTTCTGCAGTGGATTTGCACTGAACACAAAGTTCATTTAAGGGCTCTCAATTTAATGTTCTGAGCACTCCCTAGAACTGCCCTTGGTACACAGCACTGCTGCTGCTTCTGTGGTGCTGCATTCCAGAAGACGCAAAGCTTTCAGTCTCTGTTTCAAGAAAGCTCTTCTAACTGAGAGGAATTGTTGGGATTTTTTTTTTTTAATTCATTTTTTCTTCTTTATCTGGTATCTGAATAATTTTTATTGAATGTCAGCATTTTATAATGGTCATAAAGTCTTAATGCAGTCTGAGCCACTTTGGAGATTAGTCATCTTGACTTGGGTTTCACTTAATTGCTTTATTCACTTGTGTAAATTTAACAGATTTGGGTTTTTTTTTTTTAACTAGAAAGTATAGCAAAACTCACCTTTTATTTAACATGTTTAATATGCTTAACATAACTCTGATAATAGATATTGTAACACTTCACAGATTTTTATTTATTAAAATAAGCACATTCAAATATTTTCAGTACTACTTGCTGTTACCTCTGAAATCTGTAAAATTGGAGCTGATGTCTTGTAATAGACTTTTACGCACTGAAATAGTAGCAGTATCTTCAAATTCAGATGAAACTTTGGAGAGTTGTTTCTATAGGCTTCAATTTTTTTGCGTTTTTTGACAGAAGCTGCTTTGAGGTTTATGGAGTTAGAGAGTTGGTTTGTGATAAAAGAAAAAACCCAAGCAAAACAAAACTCCAGTGCTCCTCCTGCCCCTTCCCCGAATCCACTCTGCACCATTTGCCCTCCTTGTGGTTTAATCACTTGTAATGACTTTAGTGAAAGACAAACCAATAATGAAAACCCTGTGAGTTGTTTCTTTAAATATGTTTCCTGCACATGTGCTTGCATATTAATGTGGATTTATTCTTGAAATGACCTTTGAGTATTATGACAGTTAGTAATTGAATGGCTCCTTGTTGTTCTTTATTGAAAACCTTTGGATGGCATTCCTTGCAGGGTTAACTTTGTAAAAGATGGGTCAGTAGTGTTTAAAGAAATTGCCTCTGCTTGGAAAACACATCATAAATAAATGATAAATATTTTTTAGGTAATTAGAATGTAATTCTGTTCATTAATTATGTTTTGTTATCAATTTAGTATTAAACTTTGGGGGGCTCCCCCTCATATTTTTAGGTTTGTTCCATATATTCAGTATGCTCTTTTAAAGGAAAAAGAGCTTTCATGGGTTTTTTCTCTTCAGATAGCAAACCGATAATCTCTATTTAATGGTACGTTTAAAGATTACAAGGAAGAGTACTCATTGTGTTATTTTGATCTGCATCAGAATGCCTACAGAATTTACTTTCTGCATGTATTTGCTATTTATAAATACTTTATATTCACCTTAACTTTTCTGCTCTCTTTTGAGGAAGCTCCCAGCCAAAGCCAGGACAGAGAGGAACATCTGACTTTTATAATGTGAACGGGAGCTATTTTTAAAACAATGAAAGCAAAACTGGGTTGGTAGGAGGCAGAAAGTGTGCCAGATTAGAAGGGTTTTGATGGCTGTTGTTTTTTGTTAGGAGACAGGCTTTTTAAATCACCAGTATGCTTTGTGTGTGCAGGTATGAAAGATTCAGTGGTTGAACCAGTTAGAAATGCATCAAAGGACTTCCTAAGCAGCCAGGTCTTTTATGGCTGTTGTTTTGTCCGCTGACAGCATGGTGGTGCAGGATTGCTGATGCGCAGTTAGTGGCTCCTGCTGTTTTTGAGAGGAGCCTAGCAGTGCGCTTTTTGACAGTAGGTTGCCAGGGACTGGAGAGACCGAAGAGCATGATGGAAGAACTTGAGAGGCCCTTTCCACAAATACCCTGCTGAGCTCAAACTTTAGAGCAGTTCTTCAGCTGACCGGTTGCTCAGTGCTTCTAATGTGTTCCCTCAAAGATAATGTATTGTACTTTTCTTGGACAGGAACTCCCTTCGCTCAGGACTTTGAATGTGCTTTTTTTTGTGGGTGGTTTGTGGTAAAGGAGGAAGACTTTCATTCTTAACCCATTTTTTTTTTTTATTCTTTCTCTGAGCATGAATCTTCAAACACAAATGTGGGAATTGAGTCACAAAGTGAGTCCTAATGTGTAACTCTTTGAAAATAGTAGCTTTTCTTGGTAATTATTAGACATGAAAAACCTATGCCTCTAATACTACTTTATAGCCTGGGGATTTGAAGTTCATGGCAGATTGTCAAAGATAATATGGAACTAAATAGTAAGCAACATGACAAATGAATATAGGATATTGCTGAAGACTGGTGTTCGAAGGAAAGAGAAGGAAAGATTAAAATGAAAGAACCACCTTCTAAGGAGACTGCTACAAATCCTGTGTCAGATAAAGACACACTAACTGCTTCCACAGGAGATACTCTGTAATAAAATAAGAGCTTCTCCTGTCTGGGGGGAAAAAAAAAATAAGAACCCTTGCCCCTCCACCCCCTTAGCTAACCATATCTTGGTATGAAGAAATGTGCTTTTACTTCAGCTACAGATGTTGGCATTTCTGTTTGATGGAAGTGAATGTGTGTCAGGCTCCTTGTGTCAGATGAAACTGCAAAGGGATCTAACAGGCTGTTGAGAGTGTTATCCTCTGAACGCTGGGGGTTTTAGTTCGGGGCTGCTACAGCTATGGCAAAGACCGCCCAGCATGCATAAGAACCAGCATAAGCTGTGGAAGAAGCTGTCACACCCACAATAGACATATTTAAGGTTCTTACTGGAGAGGAAGACTAAAATGGAAGCAAAATTGTCTTTCCTGTCCTCCTGTTATGACTCATGGGAGCTGCTTTTGTGCTCAGTGCTTTGATAATCTGTCTGCTTATTTGTCAGTGTGGTCTTAGAAGCATCCTGCTGAACACCCACTCTTTTTGAGTTGGCCACAGCTGTTAAAGAAGCTCATGAATCCTGCATTATAACTCTGAGAAGTGAATTTAATCCATTATATTCGGAATGAGCTGAATTTGTTTTTCAATCTGTACTTGCATACAAAAGGAAGAGCACTCACCGGACAAGAAAAACTGAACCAAATCATTATTGCCACCCTGGTCTTCAAGCTCAGTTTTCTTTTCGGAATTTAACCAAATGGGTATCTTTAATAGCTGAGAGCTGATTCAACTGTTTCCTAGTTGTGTGCTTGCTGCTGGATGGAAACTTTGTTCAGGTTCTTCTCCCTGCACCCTTGGCCCTGCTGCCATGGTGGCATGCTGCCTTTTAGGCAGCAGATGATGACCTCCCTTGATGTATAACTCGTTCAGATGAGTTTTAAGATTTCAGTATATCACCAGCTATTATAAAAAAAGTGAATGTCAAAACAACTCCTCCAAATCCCAACACCAGTCAAGTCAGCTTCCAGTGATGATATAAGCAATGTCAATAAAAGCTTGCTGGAGTTGAATTTTGAAGCATGTAAACAACCTTGGTGTTTTGCTTTTACATAATTTGTTGGGCAGTTTTCTAAGTTTTGTATTTACTTTCACTGGCTGTTCTCTTCATTCTTTTTTGGTTTTTAATGAGCAGAAGGGGATCGATTGAAGCTCAGGGTGTGAAAAATGGCGTGCTGCATTGCAGCTCTCACTGCTTTTTATCTCTTCTTCAGCTTTTTCATTTTTCAACTTCTACATTGTAGGTTTCTTCACATTATAAGATCTTGGGGGCGCTTCCTCCAGAACCTTGTCCAGTTAGAAGGTCTTCTGTCCTTCCATATTATGGAAAAACAACAAGTGATAGCATTTTTTCCAAATGCAGGAGTGAGACTGGAAATTTCACTAGCAATGTGCTGGTTTGGTTTTGGGTGGTTTTTTTGTTTTTTGTTTTTTTTTTATGGGGGCTTTGGTTTGGTTGGATTTGATTTGGTTTTAGATTCCCCCCCCTCCTCCATTCTTAAAGTCAGAATATTCCCACCAGCTTCTTCTTACAGCTGCTCAAATACTGAATTGGTACTTCCTAATCTGTAATTCCTCACAATACTCCTGGAGCTTTCGTCTGGATCAGTGAATCCAGAAAAAAAAACTTCTCCAACTCTTTTCCAACTGTCATCACCACTATTTTTAGTAGTGATACATCGTGACTAATAGAGGTGGTTAATGGTTTCACATATGTGCCTTTTACAACAGAAGGCATGCAGGGGTTTGGATTACCATATAACCATCAAAGACAGATATTTGTATGACATAAGCTCTTTACACCTATTTACTGACCTAACTGTTTTGTTAGTGAACAGATGACTTTGAAGTCAGTTAGAAGTTCGTAACTGACTTCATCAGGGTACAAATAGCACTTTTTCTGTCTTAATATGTGAAATGAACTATGTACTCGATGTCCAATACACTGACATACAAATGTAACTGTATATTTCTAGCGCAGTTTTATTTCTCCAAATTTTGTGAAGATAAATGTTACCTCAAGTTTATGATTATCACTGAATGTCTCTACTTAAAATCTAGTTATGTAAAAGGTACTTGCCCCTCATGCAGCTATTGATGATTATGAAACAAGGAAGAACATTTTTATTTAGCATTGAGGCCTTGGAGTAAGAGATTAAGTTGAATACTTTTGAATGATGTTCTAGAATTCTTAACGGCTGTGAAGGAAAAAGGAATTGGGGAAGAGCTAGGCTTTTTTTCCATTGTTTTAATTTAAATGCAAATGATCAGGTACCACAATGCTGTATTAGTCTGTCTGTTCCTACCCAGAACGTTTATACAGTTTTTAGTTCTTAAATATAAGGCTTACATGCTACCGCTGAACAGCTACATTTGTATTAAAATCTCACACTGTTACAGCTCTGGATTAAGTACAACTATTTTGTTCTTGTTCATTTCATGATGTTTCATTTTGCTGAATTTGCTCTATTTTGTAGAGTGCCATGGTAACACTGAGACCATCTCAAAGGTCTGTTGGCTTAATTCTTAAGTTGTTGTGCTGTGAATCTGGCTGCCTCAGGGATGTTAGGAGAATGAGAGCTATTTCCCTACTGAGAGGTGAAGAATGGCCTTATTTCCTTTTCTGCAAGGGTTATCATTCTAGCCAGCAGGCAGCTTATTAAAACAGACCTATATGGTACTCAGTACAAAGAATGAAATTGTGGTTGCTATTAATAAGGTTTTCCTTGCTATTTCCAGCTTGAAAGAATCTATCCTGTCTTCACTAAATTACAAAATGTTGTAATTCCTGCTACCAATAACTTCCTTGATATTTTTCTTTTTGTTTAAAGCTTAGTCTTTTTATTATTACAATTACTCTGCTACTCACTCTGAGTCATTGATTGAGTTTGAGTTCATGTTACCAGATTTCCTGTAAAAATCAGTGATTTTAGAAACAGTCTTAACAAAGCCAGTGTCTTCCGAAAAGCAGAAAAACACACAAAGTTCAGTGGGTGCTGCCACTGAACAAGTATTTTTAACAGTTTCTTCTCAGACTTTCATGAGCTTTTGGAGGCAAAACTCTCAAACAAGCATATGTGATTCTGTGTAGTGATTAGATGGGTTTAGCTAGTCTTTAGTTCACTAATGTTGCAGAAGAGAGCTGGTTTGAATTACTGCCCTGCTTGAGGAGACATGGCAAGAGAGCTAGAGCAAAAATTGTTTGTGTGTGTGTCCATACTGCTGCTACACAACACTTTTCATCTTTTCATAAGCTTTTCTCATTTCAAGATCAGATTCTCATAGAGTGTTCTCAGCAAAGTTGTGCCCAAAGATGATGCTGAAGCCAGCGCAGAAGAGGTGCTCAGGTGCAGTTTTCTCTTAGGGGTCCTTTGTATGTGCATCTGTATTACCTTTGCTGTCAGTCATGATGCACTTCAGGGAGAATTCAAGAAGCTGGTTTGAGTGTTTCTTTGGGCCAGTTGAAGCGTATGACTCATGGTGAATGGACATCAGTATGTGAATTGACAGGCTTTTGCCTTTAAGAAGTTACATGTGAATGCTGCTCTATGTGCCATGTGTCCAGGAGCAACCATGTAACAAATGGATCAACTTTCTGTGGCTTTTACCTTTAATGAACTAAAGGAGAAAACTGCATGACTGGTGGGAAGAGGAAGCATCAAATTTCAGAAAATAAGCTTAGCTACTTGCATATCTAACCTTTATTCCAGAAAAAAAAAAAATAGGATGCATACTGAATAGACTTTTTTTTTAGTGGATCAGAAGCTGCAGATCTGTATAGCTTTAAATAGTTTGAGAAATGTAGAAATACTAAATGAGGGACAGAAGAAACTGCATCTAAATGTCTTGTTGAGTTTTTGATACATTATCTCATAAGCTTCTTCACTGTTTTGTCACAGATCCAAAAAATATTGTGTACACTGTTAGGCAGAAAGACAATGTATGGTAATAACATTAGCTGATAAGTGATGAATGTTATCACAAACTAATTTTTAGAAAGACTACTCGATGAATAATAGAGGATTTGGTGATGTTATTGAATAGTGCTAATAGAAAACAGATGTTTTCTAACTGTTCCTTTCTTTCTGGAAAGTATTTTTTTTTCTATTCTGAACGTGGCTGACTTGTTTTCTTGTGTCTTGCTTATGTTGCAGCATTAATGGTTCTTTCATGGTGTGTAGCAGCAGTTCTGTCACTCAGCTGCAGCATAGAACAGCCAGCTGCAGCATAGAACAGCCAGCTGCACCATGCGCCTGGTACTAGCCTGTTTCCATAGAGAGCTGAAGCAGCCCCATGCAGGCTCTGTTCTCCTGTTGATGGGTGTATCCGAGCAGATGCTCCTGCTTTTCCAGGAGCTCATGCTTTCAGTTTGTTACTGTAACCACAAAGCCTGGACAGACAGCACAAAGGCTTCTGTGAGGAGATGCCAAATGAGAAAGGAAAGGGTATTTTCTAAAATTCACAAGTGGAAAAAAAAAACAAACCCAGAAAAAAAGATTAATTGAAACAGTAAATTAAACAACTGAAATAATCCATTATGGAGTGGGTAGCTTTTTTGAAAACAACTTTAAACCCCGTTTGCCCCCCAAAAAACCCAACACTAATTGTCCCTTTAATGCAGAAGGCACTTCTTTATTATCAGCGATTGCTTCCTGGATACTGTGGGTGATTAACTCTGAAGTTGCTGACACGCACACGTGCACACCCCCAATGTTCTCCCTGTGTCTTACTGAGGCTAGTGTGATTGTGATTTTCTTCCACCCTTTAGTTATCCATTTTTTTATTATTTTTGTTACGTGTGACTTAGTCAGAACAGAGCTTTTAGCCAGCACCCCTAGCTTCTAGTGAAATCCTGTCTGTGTGAGCCGAACCTGATATTATCAGGTCACATTCACCCATTACACATAAGTTGGTTAAATGGATTCATTTCTAACCTGCCATCTTGTTCCTCATGAGTTGTCCTGTTACTGGAGCACTGAACTATGGAAAATACCTATTTCCAGCTTATGGTGAAGTTATTTTAGCTCTTTCCCATTTCTGACTGTGAGATGTATGCCTTTAGGATTAAAATGCAGTCTGAGTTAGCAAAAGCAGACTTCAGTGTATTACGTTTATCAGACTTATAAGATTATAGCAAAGATGTGGTGAACCTGAAACAGACAGACACAAAAACCTTAGTTCTTAAATCAAGCAACTATACATAGATTAACAAGTTACTTCAGTGATTGAGGAACATAGAAAAAAACCCTATGAAAACCTTTTTTGCTGTTCATTACATTTCTACCAAATAAGCTCATATGGAAATAGTTTTCTACATTTGATTGCTAGTCAGTCAGTAAATAATCTAATTTTTTTTAACAAACACAGAAAATAGCAGTTCTACCTTATCCTTTTTTTTTTCATTATGGTGGACAAATAATAAATTGAGTAAACACAATTTGTTTTTACCTGGCTGTCAACATAGTTATGTTCTCAGTTTGGTGTAACTATGGGTGTTTCTTTGCTCACTGAGATAGTTCCTATCAACATTTTTGCTTGTTTCTGTCCTGTAGAAAGTAATTTAGCTATTAGCATAATAGACATCCTATGCATGGGATTACGACACCAGCTGTTCTGTCAGATATATGTTCTCAATAGGGTTTGTCCATTGTACTGCTGCTACGCTTTCTTCATCATAAAGTGTAGAAGTAAATCAATAGTCTGTTAAAATTGTTGGACAATATTGGTGTGAAATAAACCAAAGTCCTAATTACATTCTTTTCTCTTCCCAGGAAGACACCGACTGCCTAGAAATTAAGAAAGGGTTCTGAGAAGTCTGGTTGATCAAGGTGGAATATTTTTTCCCAACAACCTTTTCACGATTGCTTCTTGCAAAATCTTTGGACATTCCCCATTGTGCCATGTTTTGTGGCTCCCGCTGTAAGAGGAGTTTGTCTTGATGAAGATTCCTAACATTGGTAATGTGATGAATAAATTTGAGATCCTTGGGGTTGTAGGTGAAGGTAAGTAGTATCTTAATAAAAAATGATTTAGGTTTTTATATAGGCTTGACTTAGTTTTCTTGATGGTAATCAGTTTTCATGTGCAAAATACCGCAGTATTCAGATTTTAAGAAATGTCAGTTTATTCCCTATAGTTCCTTCTAATTCCATTCTTAGGTGGAAGGAGAAGTTTGGGAGATAAAAGAAAAGGAAGAGAAATGGGACTGTGTTGTGTTGTGGGGGTTTTGTTGCTTTTTTCTTCATTTCCTTTTTTTAGTTTAAGTTTACTATATTAATTTCTTTTTGATGATACTAGGCATGCAGGTTATCAAAGTGCTCTGCAAGTATATTGAAAGGAAGTATTTTCAGCATTCTGAAATCTACTTTCAAGCAATTTTTATAAAATTGTTTCAGTGTGCATAACTTCAGTACAGTATCTGCGCATTAATACTGGAACAGCATTATTTCTATAACCAAAAGGTGACTGAAGACTGTTTTATCTTGCCACTTTTTTATTTTCTGCTTTGAGATGGTTTATCTCTTTTCTTCTTTGTTTCAGGTGCCTATGGCGTTGTACTTAAATGCAGACACAAGGTAAGTAAATTGCTTTAAGTTAAATGCTGGTATTTTTGACAGTGTCAAAAATTGTTTTGGAATACTATTTACGCTTAAGCAGTCTCAATTAGAATGTCAAATTAATTGCTAAATACTGCTGTATAACCACTTACCTGACTTGGGGCAGGGGAATGGAATGGGATCCATATGGAATTTCTGCAGCTGTTGAACAGTGAAAGTGGATTACAAAAGAACTGGCGTCTATGCTCGTTGATTTTAATTTGGAAGAAGTAGTAAAAAGAAAAAACTTTTTCAGACAAAAATGACGTCTGACAACTTGTCTACACTATTTTAACTGCTGTGTTAGTTGAATAAATCTGAACTTGCCTCTCATCAGCAAGGAGCTGACATGAACTACTGTGCTGTCTTTGGAGCAGCAATAGAGTCATGTAAGAAAATAACTTCTACTTCTGTGAAGCAAAACTTTTGAGAATAATAGAATTATTCATCAGTAGTGATCCAGGAACAGGTTTGGGGGGGGTGGGGTGTTGTTTGATTTTGATTTTGTTTGGGTTTTTTTTTTTATGTAGCTCACACCTTTTACTAGAAAAAGAAGTTATTGCACTGCAGCAGGACTATCTTCCTGCAGTGTCTTTTAGCATGTACACAGAAGGACTTCCACGGAGGACGTATGTATTTGGAGCGGCCTATGCTATTATATTGACTTAAAGGGGGGAAAAGAAGAGAGCTTGGAAAGATTCTATCTCAAGTTGAAACCTTCTCAGGCTTCAGAGATGCTGTAATACTCAGTAGAATGGCTTTGGTATTTTTGGACATATATTTTGCAGAATTTTATGATTCAGGGTGATAAGTTTGAAAGCACCTTGGTAGTAACAATACCATTTATATTAGGCAGCTCTCTTTATGGAAGGTAACCTCATGAAGACTTTAGAAATTTCTAGGATTTCCTGTGTTGCTGAATGAAATTTCATGCCTGCATGTCTTTAGTCATGCCCTCATCTGAAAGAGTTTAGAACTCTACAAGTATAGTGTAATGCCAGGGCAGCCTGTTGTCAGTTCCTGTAAGAATATTTTACAGTACACCAGAGGACTAGAAAGGAAAGGCTTTCCTTTAGCACAGGGAGATGTTAGGATCTAAACTTCTAGGTAGTCACACCATTTTTTTTCCTCAGCTTGAAAATTAATCGAACCAACTGTAAAACAAAGTTGTAACTGTTAAAGTTGCTAGTAAGTGGATTTAATAAGACCTAGGGTTTCCAGTATTTGTATATCTGAAGAAAAGGCAAGGTATGTTGGTATTTTAAACTTACAGATTTATGATTCTTACTCACTTAAAACAAGATATGCCCAATGTCTAGGAGCAGATGACTTTAGTGACTATCTGGTTTGCAATAAAAAAACAACCAAAACTATTTAGAAGTTAAACTTTGACATGCGTCTTTTATCTTGATCCTTCACCCGCTGTTTGTCATCTTCACTTTTTCCTTGTATGCCTTGGAAAATATGTTGAGAGGAACCTGTCCTCAATTCTTTTGCAAGTTGCTGCATGGATTCAGAGCAGGCATGTCCTGCTTGTTGCCTATCTAGGCAAGGTTTGTTAAAAATCATTTAATAATTGCCACAAGAATTTAGTTTATGTTTAATTGTAGGCATCATAATAAATAGAATTATTTCCTAGTTCCTACATTTTTGTTGCATTTTATTAATTTTTACTTGGCTTATTCATTTAAAATATGGAGGAAAAGTGTCTGTAAAGTTGGAGGACCAGTACGAATTGGAGCTTGAAGATGTGGAAAGGTGCTGCCTGTTTTTTACAGATTTTTGCTACCTTAAGAAAAGATCTAAATTATAGACAGAAATTTTAAGACTACGATATTGATAATTGACTAGAATGAACACGGTAGAAGTTGTAAAGTTGTAAAGAAACACCTTTCTATTGGGGAAGGAAAGGGAAGAAAAAAAAAGGGAGAAGATTCTAATTCCTGTGAGATCAAAGATGTTATAAACTAAAGGGGTGGCGTTTAGGTGAGGCTTAAAGACAGTCACTAATTGGCACAAAATGGGAATTTCTCCCAAACCATAATAAAAAAAAATTGTTCATTAAGAAAAGTTACTTGTATATGAAGGAGGGAAAAAATCTGTTGCAGGATGGTACATGTGGTTGTTCTCCGTGATCAAGAAATGTTTTTTTTAATATAACTTTCCTACTTTTACAGGAAAACAAGGATTTAATTAACTTTCATGAAGTTTTAACAGTATTACCTTGAAATGCAAGGGTATGTGGCTTAGTTTGGCTTTGGTGGTTGTGGTTTGGTTGGGGTTTTTTTTACTGTTTGGCTGCTGATGGCCATACTTTTTTTAATGTGGATGAAGAAAGTAAGAAATTCTTCCACATGATTTGCCTGCAGGTAGCACAATTGAACACTGAGTACATTACATAGGAAGTCTATTTGGTACCACATAAGAAGTCCAGAAGCAGCATAAAAACAAGAGAATGCTGCAGTATTTTCAATGTATGTATGGTATATACCACACTATCCTTGGTCATGTTCTCTCAGCATGTGCTAATTTTCACTTTGTGCCAAAGTAGCAATTACAGGTTCAAACTTAAACAGGGAAGGTTTAGATTGGATATAAGGAAGAAATT
>JBAFWW010047100.1:0-12204 GCA_036873685.1 Agapornis canus | reverse complement strand
CTTGAATATCTCCAACGTAGGAGACTCCACAACCCCCTGGGCAACCTGTTCCAGTGCTCTGTCACTCTCAGAGGAAAGAAGTTTTTCCTGATGTTCACATGGAACCTCCCATGCTCCAGTTTACTGTACAGTACCTCTGTAATAATAGTCAGTTATTTGCATTTCTGTTTCATGACATAACCGAACTGAATGCAAAGATTTCTTGAAAGAATCGTGTTTCTTCCAAGCCTGCCATGAGTTTTGCAGACAATTCTTGTAGCTAGATCGATTGCCCTGTGGTTCAGGAAATGTAATGGGTACAACTAGTTTAATGCACGTGGAATCCTGCAACACTCTCGGGAGTGAAACAGGACCAGAAAATAAATTGTTGTGAAAGAAGCCTTCACTAACTGCTCTCATAAATGATTTATCGGTGTGTGTTTTCTATGCGTTTGGTACTGTTTATCTTGTTTGTTAGTACTGGGATCTTAACACAGAGGTGAAGGAGTATGTAAGTCTTCCTCCCCTGATATATCTCCCTACAGAAGAAAATCAGTATTACCAGCTTCAGTTGTCTTTGAAGTGTGATCAACTCCATTTAAATGCTTCAGCTTTTTCAATTGCAAGATTATTTTTCCCAGCTTCTGGTCTCTAATTGTGCGTGTACTTGATACGAGTGGAACTTCCGCTTTGTTAATAACCCCTTAGAAAACCTCCATTAAGCAATTTCTGCTTGTAACTTTCTGCATTTGCTTGAGCTTCTACCTGAAATGGAATAATTTTAGGTAATTCTGTTGCTATGTTAAGAGGTGGTAGACATTCGGTTTTAAGAACAACTCCTACCCTTTGGCTCAGTCTAAACATAGCGAGATTATATGTAAAAATGAGTCAGTCAAAACTACAAGCTATATTTAGCTGCCAGGCAAGTGCTTGATCTTACTGGAAATGAAACAAATACACTGTCCATTTTTCTTTAATTCATTACACTGACAGAATAATAAAGTTATTAAATACGTGCATATACAAAACCTAATAATTGTGTCTAAAGAAATCACAGTTTCTGTTTTTCATCAAAAAGAAAATGCAGCAGCATTTTTCTCTCTGTTCCCACCTCTTGTGTTTCCTTCCAATGTCAGGTGGGTATGACTGTGCAAATAATTCAGAGCTTCTCTTTTCTTGTATCTGATTAGCAGGAAAGTGATTGACCTCAACCATAAATTCACATAGCTATTAAATCGACACTTGCTGTTGGCGCTGTGAGAAGATGAGAAACATTCTTTTTACCCTTATAGCTGAATATTTGAACTTAACTGTGAAGAGAGAATTCACTTAGGTAAAAGGTAAACATGTAGGCTGTCAGCTTTGGACAAACACCCTTTTTAGGATCCCTCACTTACACGAGCTGGTTCAGCTGGGATGTTTATGTTATACAACTCTGCCCACTTGCACCAGGCTCTGGAGCCAGGCATGATGTTAAGACACTTTCCTGGTTCTGCAGTTGTCTTTCACTGTTGTGGCCTGCTTTGATCAATGAGTCTCACTCAGGATATAGGAAAATTCACCTATTTTTCCTACAGCTAGGACAAAAGTTTTCTAGTATAAAATGTTTCACGAACTAGGTTTGTAAGGATAAGATCATTATGTGAAAATACAGACTTAGTTTTGATAGATCTTCCCAGTTGTGTCCTTGTGTTTAACTCTCCAGTGAACTTGCACAGATAAGCTGAATCATTTTTTTTTGTCTTAAACACTTTCTGTGATGTAGCCCTACAAAAAAAACAATTAAGCTAAAACCAACTTAGGCATGTCAAGTTACAACAAATCTTAGTGCTGTGCCACTCTGAGAAAGCATTTTTCAGAAGGAAGCCTCATTTTATTGCTGTATCTTACTTTTTGAGCTCACAGGTAGAGTTGGGCAGATTCTCTAAGTTGGGGAAAAGTGTTTGCTATGAGTGACAATTTTTGAGATCAGAAGTATTTTAAAGACCTAGATATTGGCTTACCTGTCACTTCAAATCTCATTTTGTTGCTGTGTCAAATAGCTGTGTGATTTTTAACTCATTTTCATTTATGTACGGCAAGCTTGTTTGTATTGCTGGTGAGATTGGTATTGCTAACATTTTTGAACCACTTGTTTTTTTTCTACTTGTCTTCATACTGCGTTACTTTAAGATTTACTGTTGTTTTTCTTTGCTTCAGCTGTTACTTTAAATAAGGCAAATATCTCTCAAAATATTTTCCCTGCTGGCAGGTTCATCGTTTGGTGGTAGTGAATGAAGCAGATAGCATTGTGGGTATCATCTCCCTTTCTGACATTCTACAAGCTTTGGTACTCACACCTGCAGGTATGAACATTGCCTTCTGACCTTTGCTGTAAGTCGTCTGGTAGCATGTGCACTCTACTGGTTTTAATGTATTTGACAATGAGAAGCTTTTGGTTTTCAACTTTATAGCTGGTTAGTCATAGTTCTTACATTCAGTATTTATTTCTCTTCAGAAAAAAGCTGCTAAAATATTGTCTTTCATTCCCTGAGAAGTGCATGCGAAGCTTCATGAATGTCATTACTGTTCATGTATCCTTTTAGGAAAAAGCTCTTGATTAACGTTTTAACAGGAAAAACAGGATGAAGTTGAATAGACTACAGAGTGCCTTCTCCACATTCCTGAGTTTCAGTACTCTGGCCAAGTGCTCCTAGTGTGGACAGGGCTGTGCTTTCCACTAGTTCTGTAAGCCCACTTCCTTGGAGCCCTGCAGTTTCCAGCTATGCTGTGGGGTTTGGTTGGCACATCTGTATTGGAAATGGCACCTCAGGCCACCAGAATTATGCCAGTAGAAATCTCTAGTGTATTACTAACCATGATTAGGTTCATTTTAATAAGAAAGTCCAATAGTGGGTTTATTTCTGATACTTTTATGTCAGTTGGTTGAGGAGGCTGGTTTGGGATTGGATTTGCATTTTTTTTCTTTCAAGCTTTGCCCAAGTTACTAACCTGCTTAATGTTCCTAATTGTAACTTAACTGAGACCACATAAAATGGCTTCAGTGTCACGATACCTAAAGCAAAGCCGTCTTTTGGCTTTGTCAGGAAGACAAAAATTATGTCTTTAGGATTACAGTTCTGCCTCAAAAGAAACCCAAACAACCCAAACTCAAAACTGACTAAATGAATGGAACTGGATATGTACTTCTAAAAAACTCTAAATATGATCTTAACTGGGACCTCTTACTTTCACTGATAGATAACATGATAATGTAAAAGTGTTTCTCCTCTGTAGATTTAAGAAAAGTTAATGCAGCTTTTTGAAATAGTAAGATTCCTACCCTGAAAGTGATCAGTGATCCTGCAAGAGGTATTATGTCAGTGCATCTGGTTCCTTTTAATGACCTGGCAGAGCAGGAAACACAGCTTTCTGTGAAAGGTATGGATCAGATTGAGAAATCAGCCAAAAGGCTTGGGTCAAATGGGCACATTGCCTAGGAAGATAATGGAGGGTTGTATGTCCCTCCTAAGAGAGAGGTGTAAAGATGGGCAGACTGTGCCTCTCCAGGCAGAGGAGGTGGTTTGCCTCATGACTAGAGGGTAGAAGGATCCAAGGAGAGTAGAACATTACTGTTAGTGGAGCAGAGTTTAGACAGAAAAGATAAATCTGGACACTGACAAACCAAGCGCTTTGTTATACTGGAATTACATGGACACTTAAGGTGTAACTCCATGAGCTAATATAACAGTGCTTTGTTACTAAAATGGGTAGTTCTGGCTTGCATACTCTGGGCCATGTGCTTCTGACATTTAGTGTGTGGCAGCACCCACACTTGGGAGATCCCTCTGTGATCTCCTGGTAAATCATTGATCTAGCAGGCAATTGAGCCAGCAAAAACTGCAGAGTTTTGTCTGTTTAGCATGCTAAACTGGCTCACAGATGAGTTTAGTACTGAGTACAGGGGTTAGAGCAACAGAAGGCAGGATCATGCCACTGGAAAAGCTAAAGTGAGGGAAGGCATCTTTAAGAAGAGCTGGACATAGACTGCAGTTCCATGGGCAATTTAGGTTGGAATTTGTTTCGTGAAGTATGGGTGAGGATGTCTGTGGTGTAGATCTAGTTCATAATTGTAGATTTCTAGTTTGTAGTCTGGAGGGTTGGGTTGGGGGGAGTATCAGTTGTGATGTAAAAATTGGATGTATTTAACAAGTATTTCAGTGCTTGATTATACAAGTAGGAACTCCAGGTTGCTGGCAAGAAGTCCTTGCTCTCTGGAGCTGGATGCTCAAGCCAAACTCACAGTATGGTTTAGTCGTTGCCCAGCATGTGGCTGGTTTGAGTACTTGAAGAAGCAGCAAGGTGCTGTACAGGCCTGCTGAACAGGTCTCTCAGATCCCTACTGTAAGCAGAATCTGCCTCTGAGCCAGGAAAAATAGGTCCATCAACAAAGTGTAGCTAAACTGGATTCTTATGTAGCTTGTTCTTAAGCAGGACTTGAATTTTTGAGGCTATTATGAAGATTAAGCTTGGCTTCTAAGCTGATGGACAGGTCTGGGCTGTGGCTTTTTGGTTGAAGGTTTTTAAAATACATTCTTGTACTGGGGAGAATCCTGCAAGCCACTATTAATAACTTGCCAGAAGTTACTTAGACTTGCCAATGAAGTTAGATGCAATAATGGTCTTGATACCTTCCTCACTGTGCTTTACATTAGCATTTAGCAATCCTGCAGTATCTTCTTTATAAATGGTATCCAGTACAAAGGTTCTGGTGCTGTGGTTAGGCAAAGCTCCAGCATTCAGAACAAGCAGTGCTTTTCCAGAAGCTAAGTGCTATGTGCATAAGGAAATTACACGTGCTTTCCTCTTCTGTTAACAGGTGCCAAACAAAAGGAGCCTGAAAGTGAATGACTGCGGTGAATGTACGCACACTTGTAGGAGAAATTGAACAAAGTTTCTGGGTCAAGTTTGTCTCAAGAACAGTGACTGCAATAGAACAGAGCAGGATGGTTGAGAATGTGTATTGGGACTTAGTGATGGATGATGAGTCTATTCCCCCCCAGTGATGTCGCAAAAAAAGCAGCATGACAAAAGCTTATGTTAAAATGTAGGCTTGTATTTCAAAACGTCTTCAAAACATTTGCTGGAAGACTTCACATGATGTCCTTCATTAAAATGCACTGTATTCTGAAACTTTTTTGTTTTGTATTTGACAGAAGTCACTGGTCAGCAATGGATATATGTGACATAAGGCAAGTGTATGGCATATTCATATCATAGTGCCTTATGTCAAAATACAGCAATATGTCATCACTGTTGCCCATCACTGTCAAAGGAAGTATTGTGCTAAACGAGACACTGTATTTGAATGTGAAAGTCTTTAAACCTAAAACCAAATCAGTTTCAGTTCTCATTAGATTTGTCATAAAAGCTGTAATTTGAATATCGGTAGACTTCTTTCAAACTTCAATGACAGTTTTGTGTTAAATGTTGCATTCTGAACCAAGTTGTAAAACAAGACTGATTTTAAAAATGGCTTTATTTATTTTTACTTTCATGACAATTTTTTACACATCTTTTGGTGGATAGCTAAAATTTCACCATATCCATTAATAAACTGTTGATTGTTATACAAACAAGCAGTAGATCTTCTCATTATTTAAAACCTTGGAGTTGTGGAAGCTATGGCCTGTTGATCAGTTCCTATTACTTGAGCTCAAGATCTCAGAAGCATGGATCCAAAGTGCTCCGTACTGTAACATGCAGGCACTGTGGAGGAAACAAGATGCCACAGAACAAGATTTTCATCTGTATTAAAGTGTAAAACAATGCTTGTACACGAAGTTTTTATTGTATATGACTTGTACAGGTGCAGAGGAGCGAGGAAAGCTGTGGGGTATTTGCTCATGTGTAAACATACTGTAAAGTTTGAAGATGAGACTTTTATAACTGTAGATGGAAGAAATTAAACCCTACAACACCAGTTTGGTTTTAGCAGTTCTTGCCCAGTTCTTTTGCATGTATGAATAAAATGCATGTGCATTTTGATTAGTGCAAACTAGGGATAGAGGCATTCTTACTTTCCTTTGGCTTTAAATGCGGCTTGTGCTAATGGAGTAATGCAGGTGGTACAGCTTTTTACTGTGTTTCCAGCTTAGATACTGTACTGGAATAGTACAGTAAATCAACCTGTTCTCTTTCCATTTAGAAGCCTTGAGCTAAAAGGTTAACAGTTTTTTTGTTTGCTTATGAAATGTGAGGGTTTTCAGAGTCATGAAAAACCCTCTCTTCAGAACTTTTACCCTTTCTATGAGAATTTAAATCTTAAACTAGATGTGTAGAAAATTGCATTCTTGCTTGCATCTTTAATCTATGAAAACATTCTTGTAGTACATAATGGAAACTGTTGTCAGACTTTATCTCTTACTGTCATGTCTCTTCCAGCACCTGTTCTGACCAGGTTAGTACTGACACTGCAATTTCAGATGGTGTTGAACTGAAATAGCTGGGTTGGCCTAACAGCAGTGACCTTCAGGTCTGGTGCTAATTGCTTCCATCAGAGATGACATCAGCACAGCTCTCATTATCTTTGGGGAGATGGAGTGACAGAATCTAAAAATAGCTGCTTTTGTTCTTCATGGGGATAATTTGTGGTAGAGGAGAATCCTGTCTGGGGGGGGATGTGGTCAGCAGTGCCATCAGAGCTGCAGCTTTGTGGAGGTGTAGGTATTGCTCCAGCACCCCTATGGACGACTACCTAAATGCATCGTGAGATCTCTCCACCCATCACTTAGTCTGCATGAGCATATTCTCCAGCCCTATATTCAAGGTAGTTTTTTTGAAGAGAAGGGTTAAACCACTTATATGTATTTTCTTATAGTCTTTGTTTTCTAGCAGAAAGTCTTTTGGCCCTATTCCACACAGACAGCTTTGGGTCTGTCTGCATAAATGAGCATACAGCAAGCCAGAATGAATTGGCAGTTTACACACAACCATATACAAACCTCCTATTTTAACGTGTTATGAGTGCTGTGGATGTCCTGTGGATGCAGGACTACCCCAGTCATGGGATATCCCAGCCTCCTCAGTGATACAGAACTGATTTAGAGCATTTCCACTCTTACTTTCTGGAATTACTTTGAATTTGTGGGAAGTAGGGTCATGGTACAATGCTGCAGCACGGATAAACAGCAGTGCTGGTAGAAAAGCATTCTGCTTGTCCTGGCACGGGTACCAATGTTGACACCATAAGCAAAACTAAGAAATCATGTTGGTTTTCATACAGATCGTCTACTACAGAGCTAGAAAAATGCTTGTTTCAGCATAAGAGAGGGACAGGAATAAGTGAGGGTAGAGAAAGGCAGGGTGACTCAGCAGCACAGGTGCAGGTACCAGGTTAAAATGACAATGCAAGTAGAGCTTTATAGGTTTAGGGCTCCTTACCTGGCTCATGAGAGGCCTCAGCCATGGAGAAAGAAGAATTGAGATGTCACTGAACTCCAGCTCTTGCACATTCTTTTCTCTGGACAGGCCTGAGACCACAGCAGTGGTTCCAAATGCTCCCTTTCTTTCCCCAGACAGGACTGTGCTGCATGTGGAGATGGCAGGAAGCTTCCAGTGACTCTGCTCAGGGCCTGGTCAGTAGTGCAGAGGATCTTCTGGCTGAAGATTGAGACGCTCCAGAAGTGGATGCAGGACTGTAAAGCATGCGAGTGACTCCTGCGCATTTGCTTGCCCAGCAAGAGAGGTCTGTGAAAAATAATTCTAAAATGCATCTTGGAAGGGAGCAGATTGTTGGGTTGTACCCACTTTGGATATTTTTAGCTGTTTAGGTACAAGAAGAATGTGTTTTTCCGTCCTCAATATGTTTCAGTATCTAAGAGAAACATCATAGGAAAAAATCACCTTTTGCTGATATTGATCACTTGACTGATAAAAATGTTTTCTTTGAAATCCATGTAATTAAAAGGTCTGAGATCTTTGAGACCCTGCACTTAATATTTGCTGTTTACTGGGGACTGAGCTGCAATTGTTGCATATCCAAGCCCTATCAATCTCCTTAAGGAATATTACTCTGCTGGAAATATTCAGGTAATGCAGAAAGAACCAGTCTTGCTTTCCAAGGCATGAGCTGTTGTCCTCAGCAGACAACACAAATCTGCCTGACCTGGCAAGTGTTTTGAGAGCATTCCTTGCTGCCTTTCAAGAAAGCACAGGGTAAGTTGGAGTCTTTCAGCTTTAGTCCAGCTAGAAGTGAAACCATGCGTGCTTAATCCTGTCACACAGCAGGCTCTTTAACTGTTCCTGCTGAGCTCTCCAGCCAGTTTTAGAAGTAACTGGCTTACTTCAAAAGTGTCTATGAACTTTCACCCATATTGAACACTTATTAGTGATAATTTCCAGAGGAAAATGTCATTCTAAATAATTTAATACTACCCTTGCACCCACATAATGCATTTATGCAAGAAGAATGTTCTGCAAACACTGCTCTTCAGTCTTAACTTCAGGTCTTGATTTAAATGTGGTTTTGAAAGTCACTTTCTTGGTCTGCATTTGTATTCTGATGACTGCAGTCAGACCTGTTCCCACTGAGGTGGATGGGAACAGGAGGTGAACTGTACTCATACAGCATGCTCATTCCTTTAGTTAAAAAAGGTAGCTATAGAGTGCATGCCTGCCAGCTGCCTACCAGCACCTGTGATGCCAACAGCCCCTGTGAACTGAGTTAATTCTGTAATTTGCTGCTTCTATCATTTTGCCAGTGTTTGTCTGAATATTGGAAAACACAATCACTGCGAAAAAGCAGGAGGTAGCAGGCACAAGATGGAACTGAATGTACTTTGTAACCTCTGTGGGCAGCAGAGCCTGTGCTCTGCGTGTGGAAGCATGCCCAATGCAAACACTGGACACACTTCAAAAAACTCCTCGGGAAGGTCCTGATTTGCCAAGGGACAGAGCAGGTAATTACACCAGTAATTGCTGTTACAGGAATTCAATGTGCAAGTCAGAGCTGTTCTGCATTTGGAATCTGAGTAGCAGCGTGTTTGTGGGTTTGCATGAACTGTATTATCATAAAAATACTTGGCTGTTGAGTTACATTTACTGCATGAAATTCATGGTTTTTCCTCTGTCACAGAAAAGCACGTGGAGGCAACAAAAGACAGACGTGTTCTGTTTTTGCAGCCTCCCTCAACCTCTGTTCCTGATCTCACTGCAAACACATACTGGTGTTTGTACTTCTTCCTTTTGATATTTTTTTCTTTCAAAACCTAGGCCATACATGATGTGTTGCACTCATTGCACTTGTTTATTGTTAACTCATTTACAATAAATTAATGTGATTTATTATCTGAACTGGGCCAAAAGCCACATTTGAGCTGAAGGAGTATCTGCTGTAGTGAGATGCAAAGCAGGCCTGGAATAGGGTTGGTGCATGGTGTATGTCACTTGTCCCAGAGTTTTCTTAAGTTCCACTGTAGTTCACAGCACAACTTGCAAACACTAGAAATGAAGAAGTTGGACTAGAGCCAGGGAGTGCACAGGCAAAGCCCTCCTCCCTAAAGCTGCTGCTGCTACAGCATGCTGCACTGTGAAACCACAACCTGACCATCACATTTAGACTCTTAGAGGGGGGAGAGAGTGTTAGCTTAGTGAGTATGTGGAGCTGTTCAGCCCTAAACATAAAAAAATAGAAATTAAAAGAGTGCAAAATGCACTGATCGGAAGGTCACAGCTAAACCTGTGTTCCTCCTCTGCCCCATAGTTTAAAACCCACCCATGCCCAAGAAGGGTGAACTCTGTGTTCCTGCCACTACACAGGCTGAGCAAGTGTGGAGCGTATCCTAAGGTGGGCCAGCTCCGTTGCAAGTAGAAGCAGTAAATAAAGCAGCTGAAAGGGGGAGCAGAAACCCTGCAGCAGTGAGCTCTTGTGAGTGAGCAAGTGTGTAATAAGGGGAACAAGACAAATAGAAAAGGATCCAGAAGGTGAGTGGGGTAGGTGAAAACACCTAATCAAGAGAAGTGGGTCATCAAGGAGACAGCAAACCCAGAAGCTCTCACGAACTAAAGAATACTGATGCTTACAACTCTGAGGATGTGGAAGGGTATGAATGTATTTTCTGAAAACACAATTAGGTTTCAGCAGCATGAAAAGCACAGTGCCCAAATATAACGTGCAAGGAATGAAAACTGTAAGGATATGGAAGTTGGAAGCATGAGTACCACAAACTTCACCCATATTTCCAAATCCATTTGTGTCCCTCGAAGGTAACTCTTATCTCAGTTCTTTCAGACCTCTGTTTCAGTGTATTTGGCTCATCCTAAATTTTGCAAGTGCAAAGATGACAGCACAGTTCCAGATCTACACAAGAGAGGTTTCAGCAATCCTTGTGTCTTGAGAAGATTTGTCTTTTAAAATAAGCAAGACAAGGTATACAGTGATCTATGCTGAGCAGGACTGTCCCTCTGCACTGCTTGGAGAGCCTTAAACAGTATGACTGCTCACAAAGGTAGGATTTCCACATGCTACCCTTTTCCTGCAGACCCACCCCCTCCATCTGTGTAGCAGCATTGCACCAATCCCTGCAGTGTGATGCTCTGGTAGCGTGGGAATCCCTACTGCAGTGACAGCTATAGAGAGGCTGGACATGGAGAAGGAGCATTCATAGTGATACTGACCGCATCCATCACTGACAAAGTACATAAACCCCCTGTTTTCTCAGGAAATAACTATTTTGTTTGTCATGTACCTATCCACTCAAGGACATCATACGTGCTAATTCACAGGTTACCAGTACTTGGTTTTATGATCTTATAATCTGGAAGATGACTATAATGATGATCCTATAATCCAGATCATGGAATGAATCCAGAAGAGGCCAAAAAGATGCTCCAAGGGCTGGAGCACCTCTCCTACAGAAACAGGCTGAGAAAGCTGGGCTTGTTCAACCTGGAGGAAAGATGCTGGGGAGACCTTAGGGCAGCTTCCAGTGCCTAAAAGGGTTGATAAGAAAGCTGGAGAAGGGGCTTTTTACAAGGGCAGGTAGTGATAGGCCAAAGGGTAATGCTTTTTAACTGACAGGAGGGAGATTTACATTAGACATTAGGAAGAAGTTCTTTACTGTGAGGGTGCTGAGGCACTGGCACACGTTGTCCAAAGAAGCTGTGGCTGCCCCATCCCTGGCAGTGTTCAAGGGCGGGTTGGAGGGGGCTTGGAGCAACCAGGTCTAGCAGGTGCCCCTACCTGTGGCAGGGGGGGTTGGAACGGGTGATCTTTAACGTCCCTTACAACACAAACCATTCTATGTCATGTATAATCAGAGTATTCCCAAAAACCCAGGTATATCCTTAAAGCTATCTGCTTTAAGCCTATTGCTTTCGTGTATAAATAGCTCATTATTTTGCATTAGTTCCCTGCCCTCTTACACAGTTGAATAAATGGTTGAGAATCAGGGAGGAGGTGGCAACCCACCTGCCTTAACGTCATCAAGCTGTTAGGTTGGTTTATTTGTATCAGTGAGTTGTAACTTGGTATATTTTCATGTTAGGTACCAGTGTAGCCCAAAAAAAGGACAAGATGCATGTAAAACCCCAATGTATTTCTAAGTAATGTTCACTTTTCAAGAAAACGTGAAATGGGTATCACCAGAAGTGTGATCAAAATAAGTAGCTGAAGGGGAGGGGGGGGGAAGGCATCTTTCCTGATTTTCTTCTCCTTCTCCCTGAACTTCTGCATCCATTAGGTGTTTAAGTCACTATTGTCACCTGCAGCGCTCACTTTTTTGCAGGTGGAAAACTCACCACCGCTTGGATCTCAGTTAACGGTATTTTTCCACACGCAGAAACTCCCTTCACTTTACGTGCAACTGCCAGCACTTTACAGATGCTCAAAACCGGCGCTTCCCCAGACGTTTATCTGCGTGCTTGGGAACGCTCTCAGGACGCCCTGAAGAGAACACACCGAAGAATCACCGACACGATTTTAAACAAGCGCCACATCCCAACGGAGAGACCCCCCTCTTAGGGCTACTAGGCGCCGCTGTCCTTGGAGCCTCCGGGTCTACGGACTATCAGCGCGGCAGGCTGTATGCTGCCCTGACCGGGAAGCCGGCAGTTGCCAACGGCCTGCAGCGCTCTGGGCCATGAAGGGACAGCGGTTCAGGCTTTCCGTGTGGCCGAGCAGCCGCTCCCCGACCCCGACAAGCAGCGCGGGTGATGGCGGGCGAGAGTAACGCTCTCCGCCTCAGG
>JBAFWW010047097.1:0-32983 GCA_036873685.1 Agapornis canus | reverse complement strand
TGCCGGCCTCGGAGCTGTGCGGGGAACGTTTGCGTGATAGGGAACGGGGAAGGCTCTGCCTTATGTCAGCCCTTGCGGGCAGCCTCTGGGGTTGGAAGGGAAACACAGGTTTGTGCTGCACGCGTGCCGGGAGCCTAGAGAGTTAGAGCTTTAGCAGCATGGGCAATAGCGCTTGTTGCTTCTAAGGGCGCTGTTGGTAGCGTCTGTGCATCAGTCTGCCCTTCACCTCTTGTGATCATCTGCTTAAAGAAAACCAACCTAAGGAATCATAGAATGGTGACAGAATGGTTTGGGTTGGAAGGGACCTTAAGACTCATACAGTGCTCATTAGACCGGTTGCTCAAAGCCCCATCCAACCTGGCCTTTAACACTGCCAGGAAAATGGCTGTAAGGGTATTGGGCAGCCTGGTTTGGCAGAAATGCCACTGAAAATAATCTGCAGTGCAGTTATTTATGGGAGACAAGGGGCACTCTGGCTTGGTGCTGTGTTGGTGTGTAATTCAGCTGTCACGTTGACTGGATCTCCTATCTTCCTGAGGTGCCAACAATGGCTGTAGAGAAAGTCTTTGTGTACAACAACACATCCATTGTGCAGGATGAAATTCTGGCTCATCGCTTAGGCCTCATCCCTATACGCGCAGACCCACGACTCTTTGAATACAGAAATCAAGGTGGGAGTCTTGGATCAATAGAAATATTGCAAGGTCATGTAAACTGAGCAGAAGTGTGATTCCATAGGGGCTCATGCTGTTCTTCCCTTCCCAGGAGATGAGGAAGGCACAGAAATTGATACTCTGCAGTTCCAGCTGAAAATAAAATGTAGCCGAAACTCTCAGGCAGCCAAGGAATCATCTGATCCTAATGAATTATATTTCAATCACAAAGGTGAGATCTCTCCTAAAATAGATGCTTTTTTTTTTCCCCCTTTTTTGGTCTTGGGACACAGGAATTGGTCTGTTTTCTCAGCCCTGTGAGCTGACAGATCTGATACCCTCAGTTTGCTAAACTTTTTGCCATCTCCAGTCCTGTCCAGGTCAGTGTTTTGAGACAGCGCTGGCTGATGCTGTGGCTTCTCTTTGCAGTGTACAGTAAACATATGACATGGGTGCCCTTGGGGAATCAGACAGACCTCTTTCCAGATGCTGACTTCCGACCTGTTCATGATGACATCCTCATTGCACTGTTACGACCCGGCCAGGAAATAGATGTGGTTATGCACTGTGTCAAGGGTATAGGTTAGTCCTGGGTCCTGGGGCAAGTGGGAAGACGAATGTGAGTGCTTGGACTAGGGCACAGCTGTGTGAAGGGGAAGGGTGGAGAACTGGCCCATGAACTTGGGCCCTGGCATCCTTTTGCTCCCCTGAGGCCTGCCTTCATCTTTGACGCTTAACTCTTCTTGCAGGTAAAGATCACGCCAAGTTTTCTCCTGTGGCCACAGCTAGTTATCGACTGCTTCCTGACATTACGCTCCTGCAGCCTATTGAGGATGAGGCAGCTGAGTTGTTGCAGAAGTGCTTTTCCCCTGGAGTCATTGAGATCCAGAGTATCAAGGGTACTTTCTTCCTGCTCTCAGTGCCTTGTTCTTTACAAGCTTTAGCACAGACCGAATACAGACCAGAGTCAAACCTTGTAGAGACAAAACCACATTGTAATGTTGACTTGCTGATCAACAACCATTTGTGCTATTCTGAACCTGGTTTTATGGATCAGTGGTTGTCACGTGCAGATGTGTTGGATCACAAACTGGGATCTCCATGAAATACTAAGGCATTGGGTGCCTGTCCTCAGAGGTCTGCAGCTTCCAGTGCTGTTGTTTATAAGCCTGCATAGAGTTTGCTCTTTTCAGCAGCTGAGTGTGGAAAAGCTGTCTTGTGTGCTGCCTAGGGGTAGGGTATATATAAACCTTGTGTTTGCGTTGGAACTGTTAAGAGATGAGTTTAGTCAGGTTGAAGTTTTCCTTTTGGGGACATGCTAATTCTTTATAGTGGTGGCTTCACTGCCTTTGCCGATAGGGAGTGCATGTTTGAGGGGTAAGCGCCTGCTGTGACCACAAGGAGCTCATCTGCTGCAGGCACCCATCTCCTTTCATCTTTTCCCCTGTAGGAAAAAAGGTTGCAAGAGTAGCCAATGCACGGCTGGACACGTTCAGCAGAGAAGTTTTCCGACACGAGAGTCTGAAAAACCTTGTGCGCCTGGCAAGAGTACGGAACCATTACATCTGTGAGTGCCCTGTGTTTCACAGAACAGAGAGCCCTGCTGTGTTTTGTCCAAGCAAGCAGAGACTGCCAGCACAGATAGCCGGGGGCTCTGCCTTCCCCTCACCTGCCATATCATCAGCATTCATACATTCATATTGCACTGAGTAGCTACTGAAGTTGCAGTTTGGTGTTGCTTTGGGATTTAATGTGTGTGTGCTTTCTGCCTGCAAGTGTAACCTCTTCTCTGTCTCTGACAGTGTGGTTTGTTGGAAGCGTGGTGTAAGGGAAGACGAGGGACAGAAATGTTGGAGCCAGGTATAGGCTGAAGCTGCCTAGTGGCTGTGCTGATTTGTGTCTCTGTGCAGTTTCAGTGGAGTCAACGGGTATCTTGCCTCCAGATGTGCTGGTGAGCGAAGCCATCAAGATCCTGATGGGAAAGTGTCAGCGCTTCCTGAATGAGCTGGACTCAGTACCTATGGAGTGAGCAGGCTGGGAAGCATCTCCCTGCACTGTTGTTCTGGGCTTCTACCACCTGCCTGCAGGAGCAATTTCTCTTGCAAGGGCAAGAGGGGCAAGATGGGCTTGTTAAGAGTCCTAGGACCATTTCTTTGAATTTGCTGTTAGTAATGAGCCTCAGTGAGGAGATGCACTAAAATAAAGGCTTTTCTTTACAGCTGTCTCCTTCTGTGCTGTTCATAATTAAGACTAATACACAGAAAAGAAAGCGGCTGCAGGTCTAAAGATGAACAGCAAGTATTTTATATTGTATGCAGTATGTGAGGAGGACTGACACAGCAATGTAGTAAAGGACTTCTCAGCAGGTCAGTGAGATTTAACACATCAGTATCAGTGCAGGACTGTTGTAGGTGTCTCAAACTATCTCTGGGGTAGTTAATGTGGTAGATAAAAGGTTGTATTGTCAAGAGGGCTGGGCCACCTCTCCTGTGAAGAAAGAGCTGGGGAGACTGCCAGGAGACCTTACTGTGGCTTTTCAGTATATCAGGGGGGCATGGAGAGGAAGACTTCTTACCAGGACCTGTGAGAGGACAGGTGACAACATCTTTAAACTAGAAGAGGGTAGATTGAGATTGTACGTAAGACATTTTTTACAGGGAGGGTGGTGGCAAAACGTTGGAACAGGTTGCCCACAGAAGCTGTGGATGCCCCATTCCTGAAGTGTTGTACTGGGCTTGAGCAACCAGACCTCATGAAAGATATTCCTGCCCACAGCAGGGTGGAAGGTGTGTGGATTAGATAGGTTTTAACATTCCTTTGCAGCCAATGATTCTCTGATCAGTACTGGGCTTCCCTGTGCAAAGGTGGGGTTTACAACCATCCTCTGTAAGGACTGATTGCCCCTTCCTTGAGCATTTCTCTGGCTGCTGGACAACTCTGTTCTCCCTTCCAGTGACTGAATGTACACTGGGCTGACCTTGAAGCAGAACTGGATGGTGGGCAAGTGACAGTCAAAGGCCTGGCTCCACCCAGGGAAGCCTGGGAGAACTTACACACATCTCAGTGGCGAGTACTAGCGTTTGTGAGCACTGGGTAGGCCTTGGCTTGTGAAAGTTGCTCTGAAGAAGCAGATGAAGTGTCTGGAACTTCAGAGAAGGGGTGGGAGTACTGGTGTGGCCCAGTTGCTTAAGTCAGTTCTCACAACACTAGAATTTAGGGTAGTAAATTGTACTTTTCCTCTACCTGTTTCACTGCAAAATACACTATAAACATCCAGGTAGGTGTTAGTAGTCTGGAGTGGTTTATCCTCTCCCTGATAATGTATGTTGACTACCAGCACAGTTGCTCCCTTTCTGGTAGCTGGAATAAGATTTGCTGAACAACCCTTGGGACAGCAGGCTGGGCAGAGGAGGCTTCAGATCTTACCAGAATAGACAGAAGGATAAAAATGAAACGTGACACCATGTGTATGAAACTGGAATAGCTTTACTGACATTCAGAGGTGTAACACAACCAGTTCAGAGACAGCTTTGGATTTAAACATTCCTACAAAAAAGGTTCTAAAAACCATTTAAAAAAACCCCCTTGTGTCTAGCATGAACTCACAGAATGTTAAAAATATCACAACACAATAAATACACCCAGCCTTTGCTAGAGCCAGGAGCCATGTTAGCTCGGAGGTTAAAAACATTTGAGGCCAGGAGGAAAGTGGAGGGCGCTGGTGGCACAGGAAGGGCAGGAAGGTGAGTGGATTCCCAAGGCCTGCTTTTCATTTCTGTACTCCCCTCCCTCCCAACCTCAGGTCTTATATCCAGTCTGGTCAGGTGGAGACACCACCTTAACTGCCTTCCACAGTTTATCGCATGTTCTGTCTCCTGGCTGGCAAAACTGCCAGCTAGCTGTGAACAGACCCTCCCAGCTCCTGTGCTAACACCAGGATGGGTCCAGTGAATCATTTGCCATATCAAGAACCACCATCGTTGCAGACTGGAGTGACTTGATAGAGTCCCACCTTATCTAAAACCCAGTTTCTGATGTGACTCCCCCCTGTAAACTGCAGTATACACCCACCCCGCCAGCCCCACCGTACAATTCTCCAAGTACCAGACTGGGTAAAAACACAGGCTACTGTCACCTCCACAGCAACAGGGTCAGGAGATAGATCCCTTTTGGTTTGCAGGTGCTTCAGATATTGGTCCAGGTTTTGTGTACCCTGCACTGGCCATGTTCTAGTCTACAGGGCATGGTAAAAAGAAGAGAGAATTAAAATAACCAAACTGTCCTGCTCCCCCTGAGAGAGATGTCCAAGAAAGGCTGGCACAGAGGAAAAGCCGTTGGTTTGGCTCTGGGTAGAACAAGCTCTATGATCATATATATACACGTATGTATGTATATATATGTATGACAATGTCTGCCTCTTTCTAGAGAGCAGCTGCACCTTAGAAAGGCTGATCTCGAGGGAGATCCTAGAGCACTGCTAGGCTTCCTGGCACACAGCCCTCAGCCCAAGGCTCAGAAGGATCCTGGAGGGAAACGGATCCATCAGAACACCAGTCCACTGGGGCCAAGTGCTGACAGGCATGACAGGAGTGTCTGATGTCTCCCTACAAAGCCTGGCTGCTAGCACCCAGAGGAAGAGAAGGGTAACCCCTTTCCACACAGTGCACTACTCTGCCCTTTGCATAAATCCTAAACCCCAAGGGATGAAAAGGTGGAGCAAAAGTCACCCAAGTCTACAGGATGACCACGTTTTACCTAATGGAGTCTATGGGCTCAGCTCCCACCTTGCAGAGAAGCAGAGGCCTAAAGATGCTCATCAGTGGAGGGGAAGGAAGCAGGGAAAGCCTAATAGACTGGTTCATATGCCACCACAGGCCCCATCCCAGTGTAAGGAGGAGAATGGGACAGGACCCATAAGGGGCTTTATTCAGATGAATGCTTGTGGAGGCGATGATGAGAAGAATCTAATGTGCTTACTATGAGGAGAGAGACAAAATGTAAGGTAGGAGAGGAGACGGTTGCAGTGTCCCAGGCTCAGGACTCAAAGAGTGCAGTGAGGCTCTCTCCATCCTCATTTTCCAGCACATCTGGCTCCAGTGATGGCTTGACCTTTTTGAAGAGAGATGGGAGGTTCCGGATATGAACCTCCTTGCGGAACTGCTCCCCAAGGGGCTTCTGCAGAGGACAGACAGGCAGACATCAGTCATCACTCCCTTCATCCCCCACTCAGCTCAGGGGCAGCCTGCTTGCAGATCAGAGGCAGACCCCAGATTCTGAGCAGTCCCTAGGCCCAGACTCCATGTACGTATTTTGTGGCATCTTGGGCCTGGTCCTCCCCAAGTGTCAGGACACTGAAGTAAGCACCAGCTGCTAATGCAGTGCCACCAGGCTCAAACACCACCATCCTCAAAAGAGCCCAGCACCCGCCTAGCAGCTTCATTCAAACATTTTAACACCCTGTTTCCCCAGGCACCCTTTTCCAAGGTATCCCCTGCCTCTCAGTGAGAAGTCATTGCTGGAGGGGCTGCTCAGCCTGTGCTGCCAGCCCTGCTGTACCTCAGAGTTAAAGAGAGACAGAGACACAACAAACACTGAGAACACCCTACAACAGTCTCCTAGGTGGGAAGGGAGGCAGCTGGGGAGAGGCAGATAGGCAGGGCTGGCCATGCCATCGCTCTGCAGCATACAGGTGTGAAATGAAACAGGTTCATTTTCATCCCAGATATCACCTACCCCAATGCAACCTGTGATGAGGCGCTTGAAATGATCCTTTCGGCGCTTGTCTGCCACCTTCTGCAGCGTTGGGTTGAGAAGCTTTGAATCAAACTGCTCCAAAGAGTCCCTCTGGATGTCTGGGATCTGCTCCATCACTGCCTTCAGCTCAGTATAGCGAGGGCGCTGCAGGGAGAAGTATGGTTAACACAGTTCTGTTAGAGTTCTAGAGAAACAGCCCTGCCCTCCTTGGGGGGACAATAACTCATCTGCCCTCCCCAAGCAGGCATGGGATTAACTTTCCACCACTCCCCAGCCAACCTGGATAAAGAGCAGCATTTCTCACCAAGGCCTCGTAGATTTGGAAAGCCAGGTGGACAAGAGCTGCCATGCAGCCATTGTGCTGCCCATGTGTCTGTAAGCCCTTCAGCACACTTGCGAAGAACCAGGACACGGCATCGGGCAGAAGGTTTCCTTGCAGCACCTGGGGAAAAGGCACTGTCAGCATGGGAGCAGGATCCTGATACATGACTGCCTTTCTGCCGCAGCTCCGTCTGCCCTAGGGAGGTGCCCAGGGGTGAAGCAGCCACGCTTGGCACCACATTCAAGAGCTTCCTTTCCCTACCCTGCCAGAACTAACCCCTCCTTCCTCCCAGAGGTACCTGTTTGAGCAGCGGCCAGCAAAGCTGTGTTGTGGTTCTTTGGCAGGACAAGGTGTCTTTCCAGGACAGGGACGTGTAGGCAGTGATCAGCAGCGCTGTGCAAACATCCTGCAAAGGAGTCAAGAGAGGGAAACCAGTCAGAGGAACTATTTCTCACCTTCAGGGTTCAAACCTGAAGGGAGCCAAGAAGCAAGCCAGGGACTCTGCAGCAGCTCCTCAGGGCTACCTGACAATCCTGTATGCTGCTGCTTCAGCTGAAGGTGCTCAAAAGCACCCATTTTGAGCACCACAGCCATAAGGAACCAAAGTCAAGCCCTGGAAAGGCCCTGGAGCACTCATCAGCTGCAGCTCTCAAGTCACTACAAAACCTTCTGAGGCATCCAGAGCAGAGGAGGACAGAGGAATGGGGATGAAGGTAGCAGCACAGTGGGTTGTGTTAACACTGTGGCTCCTGGGCCAGCTCTGGCAGGTTTTCACAGGAAAAAAAGATCTGCTGGATAAAGTTCTTTCTTGTGAAGGCTGGAGCACAGGAAGGAGGCAGAGCCTTGGGGGCTGAATGCCCAAGGCCTCCCCCACAGAAGGGGCAAAACACTGTAGCTGCATATTACACTGGATCCCAACCACTGTTTGCTTTGTGGCTTCTGCAACCATTAACAAGGCCCTTAGAAAACCCATGTATGTTCCCAAGAGAAGATTCTCACACTGGGGAATGCTCCAGCAGCCCAGCAATCTGTACCTGCATCTGGCTGAACCACAGGCAACCACAACACAGAGCACAGAGAAAGGGTGGTGGAAATCAGAGCCTGCTCTCTTACCTCTTGTGTCATCAGACACTTCCCAAGCTCGGTGAGCTCTGCGCTGGCGGGGGGAGTCACCTCTGTGGCCATGGCCTCATCATCTGCAGAGCAGAGCAAAGGCAACACTGTGAGCGTGGCCTCCCAGGACTGAGGAAGACATGGGGGGCAGCATGAGAACTAAGCTGGGAGCCAGCACACAGGACCAGTACGCTGGCACAACTCCCCAGAACATCCCTCTCCAAGCACAAAGCACCCACACTTTGTAGTTCAGGAAGGGCACCGAACTAGCTACCTCCAGCTCTTGGGAAGGCTGTTCATATCTCCCCCTTTTCTTAGTACCTGAAGAATGAGCTGCCCCAACATGCACTCCACAGCACATTTGCTCCTAGGTTAGACCAGGTTTTAATGTGGCCCCTGACACACTGGGCAGGACAGAGCTGAAGGTTACCAAACCTATACCTCTTCACCCAGAACTTCCAGCGAAAGGCCAGCTCTGCCCTCAAGAAATGCTTGAGGAAATGGGAAAGGGCTTGTATGCACCAAGGGTGGGAAAGACAAAGTAGGCATTTACTCACCGTCTCCATCTACAGCAACTGCCGTGTTATGCTCAACACCTTTCTTTGAAACACAGCAAACAGCTGCAAAAACAGTTGCAGGTCAGAGGAGCAGGAAACAGAAGATGCTACTTCAGAACATGCAAAGATTATCCCAAGAGTGTGATGGGCTCACAGCTGCTCCAAGCTCCCCCAGCTCTTACACAGCACCTGAAGAATCTGAAAGGCCAGTGAAAAAGCCAAATACTGCACTGCCTGTAGGCTGGAACACCCCACCTGCAGCATCCTCCCACAGTGGAACCTGCTGCCCAGGGGCTGCTCCAAACTGCTGAGAACCAGAAACACGAGAAACCATTTGAAGGCTAAACCTGAGAACATCACCATCTGATAAAATCTGATAAAATCATGATGTTGGAGAAATGGAACACAGAGAAGGGAGACTGCCTCGGCAGGGGGAATTTTCCCTTCTGTCTGGCAATGGCCAGCAACAAAACTGCTCTACACTCAGGTTGTCCACAAACTGATGTCCCATATGGGGCTCCAGGGCACAGAAGAGGAGAATCCAGATTCCAAAGGAGAACTGAACTCCTACAGGGGCAATGCCAGAACAATGGAGCCCTAAATGCTGAGAAAACAAGGAAGAAATACTCTTATCAAGGTTTTTAACTGATTTCTTACTAGGTTTTAGCTAAGACTTTGGCAGGGTTAACTGTCTCACACCTGGCTTTTAAGGATTATGTTAAATCATACTGACCATTATAGTTAAGTTTTACTGCACTTTGGAAATTCCTGTTGTCCTTTTCAGGGCAAACTTCCCAAATATCCCAGGGCACTCAGCTTAATTTCACTTACTGATGAGATCCATGACTTCTCGGGTAAGCAGCCTCACCAGCTGTTCCTCAAGCATCTCCTGAGACTCAGGGTTGTCATCTGCAGCATCATCTTCACTGAGGAAAACAGGTTGTAATGTGAGGGGAGACATTGTCTTGAAGTATCCCCTCTGCCCAAGCACAACGAATGAGTCACCATCAGGGTCAACAGTGTTTTCCAGCCCTCTGCTGGAAAGGGGCATGTAAAAGGCCAAAGCTCCACCCCACTCCCCATTTCCCCTGCACACCAAAGGGCAGAAGCTTACCAGAGCATGCTTCGCTGGTTGATCACCTGCCATTTTTGAGACAGCCTCTGTCCAAGACAAAAGAAAAGATTCAATACCTTCCTAAAGAGCCATGTGGGACACGATGCAGAGGCCACAAGTGACAGCTGCCGATGGAAGCGCTATCATTAAAGCTGACAGAGCTTTAAACACATCTCTCATGCAAGGACCTATTCTGAACGGGACAGGAGCCACTACCAATGGTGCTAAAGATGCTGTGGCTGTGCTGGCTGTAGGAATGCGAGTGAATTGGCAGGAAAATGAGAGGACATGAGCAACAAAAATCCCACAGGGATTCTCAGGGCTGAAGGCTGAGGAGCTGATATCCACAGGTTTGATTCACAGCAAGGGGTGCTCTGAAACAGCCAGCGTTCAACACACCTCAAAAGCCCCCTCCCCCGGTAGTATCCAAATCATTATGCATTGAGGCTCTGCCCTTGTTTCTGCTGGCTTTGGAGAAAGAGATGTTCTTATACACTCCTGCTACAAGGAGTCTGGGCTGCCAAGCAACAGGCATAGAAAAAGGTGTTTTCTTACCATGTGCAGATAGGTAAAGAGTGGTCCCAGCATGGGGCAGACAAGGGTTTCATAGTATTCTGAAGGGCAGAAGAGTACCAAGGGCTTCACAAACACACCTGCACAGGCCAGTTAAGGAAGAGATCCAGCACACATGACCAGCTGCCATGGAGACTGCAGCACACTGCTCATACCAGCCCATTCCCCAAGTGACAGACATCTCAAAGCCCATCTTACACCCCTGAATTAACAAGTGTCATCTATGTACAGTGAGAACATGAGGTAATTCAGCCCCTTCCCCAACTGCTCAGCTGAGACAGCAAAGGGTGCTTAGCACCCATATCCTAGATGTGAGACTGGATGTGCAGCCCTGGAAGGTGGGCTGGGAATCCCAGATGATCTCCCACACAAACACAGAATCTAGTCAGACACCCTAATGCCAAGCTCCTACAGTGCCCAAGCCCCCTTACTGCCAGAAGGCATTACCCACCTTTCATGGTGCCTCCAGGATGACACAAATCCTTTGCATTTGTTCTCTCTGACCCCATGCACTGCTGTTTCTGCTTGTGCCCTCCTGGGCTCACACCTCATCCACACCAGGTGTATATCCCTGCTTGTTTCCCCTCTCAATCACCCTTCTTTGGCTTGTCATACTGAAAACCACACAGGTTTTCAATTTATGTGTTGAAAGCCTCCCTACCTGGCCTCAGACAGTGATGGAAGGATACGGAGCATGGGTCGGAGTCTGTAATCAGGAATGTTGTTGAGGTTGATGAAAGCTGAGCTGAGGAGCTGGGTGGCAAGACCCTCAACAGTGTAGAAATCCTGCTGCATGGAGGGGCCTGCATTTCCCAGGATGTGGAAACTTCCAAGAAATAAAAACAAATTAGTTGCAAGTCTGCCAGATAACAGGTACTATGCCTCTGGCCTGTAAAGGCTACGAGTGCTATCATCTTGAGACCAGACAGTTGTCATGTTCTTAAACAAATGCTATAGAGAAGTTTTAGCAGTGTGGTTTTTTTTCCCTGGGATACATGCAGAGGGATAATGAATTAAACATTTAAGCACTAAAAATGCACTTTCAAGTGCTGATGTATCCTAACACGTGATTTAAAAATGCAGCAAAGAAACAAACTATGTCAGGACATCAGGTAAGTGATGCAATCCCACTACCTAATTGCAGAAAAGCTAAAAACAGATCCACATTTTGAAGTACATTTTTCAGCAACTGTGTTCCATGAGTACGTGGTAGGTTACAACCACCAAGTACAGTTTACCACTGCAACTCTTACTTGGATGTCATAGGACACAGCTCATGTGAGAAGTCTAACTCTAGAAGAAGCTGGCACCCAGCAATAGCCTGCTGCTCTGGTTGTGCACTGCTGGACTGCATGTGGGATATGTGGTGCCCTTACCAGTTGTCGTAGAGGGTACAAAAGAAGCCCTGCATCCTTTCTAAGACTGTTTTGTAAACAGGAGAGTCATAAAGCTCCAGCAGAGGCTGAGGGAGACCTGTGGAAGAGAACAAGCTTTAGCTACGTTAATGGGAGGACACAGTTCACCTTCAGAATGTGGTGGGCAGGCCCCAGCCACCTTGACAGCAGTGAGGGAAGCACCTGGCAAGATCAGCCTGCATCCAAGTGGCAAGAGGTGCAGCAACCCTGGCGCAGAACCTCCCTCAGAGGTCAGACAAGTTCAGGTTGGTGCTACCCAGAGCAGAGGTGTTCCCACTAAGACTGTCACAGTCCCCTCATTTCTCCAAGATGAAATCACTGGAGCTTATCAGAACCCAGTCAGAAGCAAAGCTGACAGGTATTAGAAGAGCTGCACAATCACCTCATTCACCTCTGTCAGCCCATGCTGAACTATATCAAAATGGTCAGGGCAGGAATGAAGGCCCTGCTGCTTTAAATGCAGTGGTTCACAGACAGAGTTTGTAAGTCAAAGAAAACAGGTACAGGAAACATCTTCTCATCTTACATACAGGAAATGGAGGTAAGAAAGACAAAACATAATCCCTGAAATATTTCACTGTCTGAATGGGAAATTAAACCCCAATTTCTAAAGTCATGGTCCAGATTTATCCACTTCTACTTGGCTGGGAAGGCTTCTGTGTTCATAAGCTCTGTTCTAAGATGGTCCAAGAGCCTCTACCTAATACACAACCTGGAAACAAATGCAAGGGCCCTACTGCAGTACTTGGCTCTTGCCCTCCATGACAGGTCTTTATACCAGCACTCAGGGGTCCTGCTGAGCACTAATTCTGCTCAAAGGCAGACAATTACAGCATTCTCAGTCTCTCCAGCCACAAATATCATGTTGCAGAAACCACCACGTCATGCACCTTCATTTCATGCAGAAGAAACCAATCTGTGTGAGACCAGTAACTTTTTCATTTCAGCAGGTTCAAATCGTAGCCGAGTAGCGAATACTACAAAGAAGCTGGCTCCCCAGCCCCTCTTCACTGCTATTGACGGGCCACTACCTCAAATACCTCTGAGAATCTGACCAGACATTCCTCCCAGAGAGAAGCCCCTTACCTAGGATGGCATTCTTTTCCACCTCCAGCATGTCCAAGGCCTTTGCAAACGTTTCCCCCAGCCTAGCCACCATCTCTGGCATGTACAGATTGTTGTGAGTCCTGAAACAGAAGAGCACTTGGTTTATACACATGTGAGCCCACCTCTTTTGCCCTTGACAGTGGGATCCTCTCCTTCAGCTTGTGAACAGCTCTTCTGAGGCAGATGATGAGGAAGGTGAGACCAAGCATGTGTGCATGGGATCCCCCTTCCCCACCTGCAAAAATATTGGGGAAGCTGACCCGATAGAGACATGGAGTGATTCCACCTCATGTCCTGAATCTCCTGGCTGCCCCCTTCCACTTATTTCAGTTCAGCCCACCCCTTGCAAGCACTAGCAGGAAAGACTCCCAGCGATTCTCCAGTTGATGCTGGCAGCAGCTTAGTAGCTCAGCCAAAGGGATCAGAGAATGGATTTCAAAAACTGGTAAGACGCAGATTCTGCAATCTCAAAAGACCTTCTGCACCTGAGGCCCCTGCAGAGGGAGGGGCTGTTTCAGCTCCAAAACACACACACTGCCCGCCAGGGATGGGTCACAGTCCCCAGAATGGCAGGTGGCACTGGAGGGACTCTAGGGAAAACATCAGCCCGATCAGATGTTACTCATGGCAGGCACAGGTGCCCCCTGGACAACACATCCAGCTGGGAACAATTCCGCATCATCAGGAGGTGGCCACGGTCAGCTCTCCGCGAGGGACACCAATTCAGCCACGGGTGGCTGGCTCTTGCCATCCAGGCCAAAATGGGTCCCCTCTAAGCCAGGGTTCTGACACTCAGCGCTGGACTCGTCGGGGGGTGTCTCTCTCACCTACCTCTCTCCTTTGAGACCTCAGACCTCCACTCTGGGTGTCGCCAGCTGCACACAGCACAAATCCTGCAGCCTCCTCCAAAACTGCAATGCCATTGTACCTGCTGCTAGAGGTGATCAAGGGCAACTCAGTATCTCCCCCTAGAGCAGCATTTCCCAAAGCAGGGGGACACATGGGAATGGCTGGGGTAAGGGAGCGTGGACAGACCTCAGTATGTTCTCCAGAGTCTCAGCTTTCACTCCTGTCTTAATGATTTGTAATTATTGCTTTTGTTCAATTTTGTTTTGGCAGGTCTATGCTCACAAGCCTGGCACCCCCGATGCAGCGACGTCTGCCTCAGGTACCTCCGAAACGTCAACTATCCCAGTTCTCTCTGCAAGTTTTAAATACTTCCCTGCTCACTGCACGTGAGGAAGGAAAGCATGTACGGTTCACAAGAAAGAGCTTCACAAATGACTTCTTAACGACTCATACTCTCATTCTGGGCTGGATCTAACGCCGTGCAACAGGCCTCAAAGGGGGCACAAGCTGGTTTTACTTTCCCAAGAGGAGCCAGGGAGCAGCCCAGCCGCCACAAGTTTGGATGATGTTGTGTCACTGACTCAAAAAACTGCATTTCCGCTTGAGGCTATCCTGAAACCTGACTACTAAAATCATCTCCTCTCACATGTCTCCTGCCTGTCCCATGCCAGTGTTGGCTTTGCCTCATGGTGGGTAGAAGGGCAGCTGGGCAAACCCAAGGACTGAAATGAACCTTGAAATCTCACTGCTCTAATCTCAACAGGACGGTCCAATCATATCCTGAAGCTGTGGTCATGATCCGTAGCTGTTTCAGAGTCCTTGAAGCATTTTCTCAGGTTGGACAGATTGGGGGGGGGTGGCAGATATTCACTCAATTCCAGGCCGATTTCCCTTAATTCAAACTTGAGCCCAGTGGTAATGGAGAGAAAATGGCTAATCAGCTGCTTCCCACGAAAAAGCATCCAACAGCCCTCATATACAACGAAGATGTAGCCCCTAGGCATGTTCCAGCTGAGACTCTCGGCAGTGAGCAGCACTCCTGGGCACCCCACACAGGAGAACATAGAAAAACAAAATTTAAGAGACATTTATGCTTTAAAAGACAAGCAAAGGATATAGCCTTGGAGGCAAAGAACTTGGGGGATTCTGAGCAATAGTCACAGCTCTGCTGGAAAAAACCATCTGATGCCCAGGGAGGTGGGATTAAAGGCCAGAAGATGAGTCCTTTAGGACAGCTCATGCTTGAAAAATCTTTATCCAAAGCTGGAGATGTCTGCAATGAAAATGCCTACAGCATCCATGTCTATCCAACAATTCTTTCACAAGCATTAATGCCTTGGTAATGTCAGCGTCTCATCAAGATGAGTTCCAAAAAGCCTTTGTCCATGCAAAGCATTTGCTGAGCCTGACCACTCCGTTTGTAACAACACACAAGCAAATCCCAACACAATAAAGGTGCTGAGCCAATCAGTTCATGCAGCTACTGACTCCAGACACATGACTACATGTGCATCTGTCTGGCTGGAGCTCATGATTTGGGTTTAAATTCATGAGAAGGCAATTTAAGCCAGAAGAGGTAGAAAGCACCTAGGTGAAAAGAAGATAGGAGAATCATCACCCTAAAAGCTGCAAGCAGTGAGTAACAGCCTCAAATTGGTAAATACAGCCACCAAATACAAAAACACATACGGGTAGGCACAAAAAGATGCCACTTAAAGCTACCTTACTTTTTCTTGTTACCTAGACTCCCTCTCATTCCTCTTGGCTCTTTGGTCTCATCCAGGACCTACCTTCCAGCTATTTACCCTTGAAAATACCCAGTGGCTTAAGAACATTCACTGCTTCTGTCTACAAACACATCAGAATGCCACCCAGTATCCAGAGTGCAGCAGACACAACAGCTTGCCCTGCAAAATGCCTTTTGCATACTGGTGTCCAACTTGGCACTCAGTTTAGTTCTCAGTAGGACCCATGCTACTGCCATCTGCAGATCTGCTCACACAGTAACCAACACAATCTCTGAGGACTTCCACATCTACTTCCTGCATAAGCACATGAGCAACGCTGGGCCTTGCTTTTCCCCATAGAAAGCTGCCTAATGGCACAGAGCTAAGAGAAGCACCCACCTCTAAGAAGTAATGCAACTGTGCTCCTGAAGGCATCCTCAACACAGGCAGCTTTCCTGCCAGCTAGAGTTCCTCATATCCCTGTACTTCCTACCTGCTGACAGACTGCTGTAGACTCCATGTTCTCTTGCGTGATTTGTATTAAAGACAGCCTGAGGAAGCAGCACATGGAAGAGGCACTCAAAGGCAGCAAAAACCAGACCAGAAGCTCCACAGCACAACCTCTAACTTCTCTAGAAAGGTGTAAGTGTCATCAACATTTGTCACACACAGACACCTCCACATGCAGCAGCAACCAAGACAGGTATGAGGAGGAAGATCTACTGCTCTTAATACATCCTTCATTGGCTCTTGTTGGAACATTCAGCCTTAAGAAAAGCCTGGGTACCTCTGAGTGAAGGACAGGCTGCTCCATGTATGTTACTTCAAGGTGCTTAGAAAAGATTTTGGTCTGCAGGGAGGATGCTTAACACCACAGAAGCATTGTGTCAAAAAGCCAGCCAGGGAGCCTCTTCCTTTAGGCAGATGGGAAAGCACTGGCAACAGAACATAGCTCATGTGTTTTCCTGGAGGTGGTAAACAAGACGGGACAGATTTTCTGCTTCTTTCCAGGTAGGGACAGAGTTTGACAGAGGTTTCCTAAGCTTGTTGTGACACAAATCCAAGTGGTTTTAATAATACTGAAGTTCCAGCAAGAAGAGCAATCACACAAGCATAAATGTCTGTCTGTTGCAGCCTCTTCAGACCCTGGGCACTGGTTTTGTTGGTCTCACACAATATGGAGCATGTTTCAGGCTCTGGACCAATTGGCATGAGGCTACTTCTACTCAGGAAATTCCACTTGACGATAGGACCTTCACCCTTCCAGGATAAAACCACTTCTGGGATAAAAATTCCAGGATAAAAGCACAACTCCACAGCTCTAACAAGACGGTTCAACCCTGCTCACTGTCCAAAGTACCACCTGCTGTGCTACACAGAGCTTTGCTAGGGTGGGCCAAGGCAGCACGTGCTTGTCCTACCTGTCCAGCATATCCAGCATTCTTTCTGGAAGCAGGACAGTCCTGAGCCCAGTAACCACCAAACATACCTGACTACACAGAGCTCAAGTAATAGGGCCCCTTTCCTCACAGATGTGGGAGCTGAAAATCTAAGTGGATCTGAAAATGCTCTTTCCCAACAGGTTCCTGCCAAGGATAGAGCCCCAAGTTTTCAAGTAGTTAACATGTAGCATTACTTCACAGAACTGCCCCATAAGCCTGGCAAAATCCCAGTGTCAGCAGTTACCCTGAGACAGGCTCCTCCTTTATAATTCTGGGAACTGTGTTATTCAGGATTCCCTTTTTCTGCCTTCTCCTTCCCTCTTCTCTGGCTGCCCCAGATGTACACAACACCAGCGACATGCAGAGAGGCACTGCAAGATAGCAACAGCCTGAGAGTATGCATCCTCTGATTTCAATAGCAGACAGTGCTTCAGGAGGCTGGTGTTCATGTTCAGCAAAACCAGCTTAATTTTACACTGAAGAGAGAACAACGCAAACAGGATGCGATGAGAGCTGGGACTGCCCTGGTGGTGACTGGAGAGGTGGCCTTGCAGGGGCTGAGGGCAGAGCAGAGATGTTAGTTGAGAAACGATTAACTGGGTGGCAGATTTACAGCAGTGGAGGTGGGGGAGGCAACCCCAGCCCAAGCTCCCACTGGCTTTGATGGACTCTTGTAGGCCAGGCCAATGAACATTCAGAAGGCTCCAGTTTCCCCAGTGCCATTCCCCACTGTGAACAGTCAGGAACGGTACTTGGGCACCTGCACCAGCCTGTGTTCCTGCTGGCTTCCCTGGGTAAACATGCTCTGAGCATTCCATGTATCATCACAGTTCAGCTTTCACAGCTTCTTAAGTTAACACAAATTATTTCAAGTCAACTTGACCCACCTTATAAGAGCAAGTAAATTGTCAAGCAGCTTCAGGACCTGTTCAGTGCAGGGATTACGGTAGATTGGACTTCCACTGGGCATGTATCCCACCAAGAATCCTCCAGCTTTTGCCTCTTCAGGAGCAGCAGGCCAACGGGCTCGTTTCACAACTCCTAGAATGGTGTACACGCAAAAGCTTATCTGTAGGAAGAGATGTGAAAAAAGTGATTTTTTTAGCCACAGAACAACGTGAACAAATAGGTTTTCAGAGGAACCCATCATCAACCCATCTCAAAGGGATGCTCTACAGTGAGCCTCATCTGGTGACAAGAACAAACTCCACTGGGTTTGCTGCTAAGAAAATAGCAGCAAATGTTTGTGCTATGTTCTATCATCTTCAGTGATGCTTGGCCATGGCGGGATGGCCTAGGAACTCACTATTAGATAAAGCATTAAAACATATGGTCTCATAGGAATGCAAGCAACCAGACAGGTTACCCTCTAAAGGGAAGAGTCTACACCATCAGCTCCTGATCTCCTTCAGTGTGCTGGTATGAATGTAGAGATCTGGGATGACACAGTGGTCAAACTGCATTAGCCTCAGATCACAAGCACAGCTCTGTAGACTGCATTTCATTGTCTTCTGCAGACTTAAAGACAGCAACTCCATTGCTGTTTGTCCAAGGAGGGCACACACTGCACTAACAATTCGAACACCACAAATCACCTCAGATGTATTTTAATTATATCCCATGCTGCAGTCTCAGAATGACAGCTTCCACACTGCCAGGCTCGAAACTCTGAAGAAAAATCCACTGCACCATATTTCCAAACACAGTGTTCCAAAACCATACTCTTGCCACACAAGAGTGGGGAACAGTGTGCTTCACGCTGCAGAATAATCTGGTTTTGCATGGCCTGCATTCTCATTGCTGTAGCTTAAAGAAGCAAAAGCCAGTCAGTTATTCTGCAATCTGAAAAACCTACTGATCTGCACCCAAAAGAAGGAGATGATCAGAAAAGATCTTATGCATATCCACAACAAATTGGGGATGGAGGGAAGCAAGTCCTATCTCGCTAAGATAGGACACCTCTCCTGGTACACCTCTCCTGGTAATGATACTCACTCTAGAGCGGTTCAGGCCACTGGGATCTTCCAAGATTGGATCAGCAGTTTTGTTGTCAGCACCCACATAGGAGATAAAGGCTTCAGGATCCGAGAGGACTCTGGCAGCAGCAGAAGACAGTAATGGGGATCATTGTTTGTGGCAGGGAATTTGAGCAGAGCTTTGCACTGGCAACAAACACCTCAACAAATAGAGTAGGCTAGAGCCTAGCTAGCACTTCACACTATATAGGAACATGATAAAAAGCAGCAGAGACATGTGCCCTCTCCGAATATTTGCAGTTCCCTTGGGCCATGGGGACCTAAAACCATTGAATCTCTTATGAAGATAGTCCTGCTTAGAAACCTCTTGTGTATGCTAAGCTGGCCATGGCTGCAGCACACCTCAGCTTTAGTAATGAGAGCTCAGCCTCCTAGCTTCTCCTGGACATGAGCAAGGACATCTTCACTTGTTTTCATAAGTTTCTGATTTCCTGCAGGTGCTTTGAGCATGCTGGGAAGAAGTGCTCCTCTTACCTTAAATGAGTCTTACCTGGCAATTTCCAACAGAGAGCATTTAGACTCAGTTGGCAGTTCCCAAACTACAGGAGAGCTGTTACCAAGACTGCCCAGAGCATAGGGGGTCACAAGGCACCCCACCACCCTCATCTGGTTTGTGCATTACCTCTGCAACGCCTCCAGCTCAAAGCTCAGAAAACTAACCCATACCTCTGCATCTCCGGGGAGAGCCACAAGCCAGCAACAGGAGCCATGAGCTCCTCCAGGAAAGCTTTCTGCCGCTCATAGTCCTTGAACTGGTTACTGATGAGGACGAGGGCCTCCATAAGAGCACACTTCTCCATCTGTGTCAGAAGGAGCTCGTTGGAGAGCAGCTGCTTCACGTGGTTGTACAACACCTCGAAGTTTGGCTAAAAAACACATCCAAGTGGAAGAGCGTTACGCATTTGGTGTGGATAGGGGCCACCAGGGCAAGCAGGTGGGGTGTACTGTACTACGCAGTACATCTGGAGGAGCACGTCTACCTTACCTTTCCTCTAGATAGCTATCTCCTTCTAATACCAAGTTCATCTCAGTGTTCAGCCTAAAAGAGCCTCTTTTCTTCCCTATCACACTATTATTATCCTGCATCCAGTTTACTTTAGTCTCCAGAATTACCAAAATAAGCAGAGGAAATCTCCCTCTTCTAGACAGTCATATTCCCTACAGCAGCATCACACTTCAGAATAGGTCTGATGGTTTTGTTTGCTCAAAGAAAGCACCTAGCTCCTTTGGCTCCCAAGTGCAAGGCTCAGAACTTTTCCATCTCCTTACTCCAAACTAGGTTAGTAACAATTCATGTGGTTATCACTACCTCCACAGGAATGGTTGTGTTTCTTCCCTACCCACTCTAGACACAGCCACATTTTCCTGTAACCATCTATAAACATTAGCAATCATGCCCTTCAGCAGAGTCATCTGAACACATTTTGTGGCAGTTCTGGGCCCTTGGCTCTTCCAGTGAAGATGTCTAGCTGGCCATGGGAAATAGCCACCTGTAGTTCAACAACCAGTGGAGTGGGACAAAGACAAACCCACTAGTTCGTAGCAACTACTGCAGAATGCAGACTGGAATGCCTAGATTACGTTAACTACCATCCTCAAAAAATGTCTTTGTTTAAGCTAACAACGTCCCATGGTGCTCCCATAGTCCTGCAGCCATCCCATACAAACACTGCTAAAGAAAGGAGCTCACAGCTGCATGTTGTGGGCAGGCTGTGTAGTTCAGCAAGACCAAATGAAACACTGGCTCATAGATTTGAAGAATATTTGTATTTCTAGTCTCCTCAAGCTGATCTGGAAAACAAATACTCTCCCCTTGCTCCTATGTTCTGTTAAGTCACAGAAGTCTGAACATTAGTTACTGCTAGCATCTTCAGCTAAGGAATGAACCGAGGCCACCACAGGTGACAAAAGGGAAGTTCAGTGAACATTCCCATAAAACGAGTCTAGTGCTGCACGTATCCTCCTCATAATCCCTTTTGCATTTAACTCATCACCTTACACATCAACTCAGGCAAAAGATTTTTCAGGGGTGGGGTGGGGAAGAAGGGAGGTGCAGGGAATAAAGCACTTTGCCATTTGCACAGCAGGAATGTTTCTTGGAAGAAAAACAGAGGCTGTAGCCAAAGAAGCTAAAGATCCCACAAAATCCAGCTGAAATTGAGGCAAGACTCTTCATGATACAGTTGCATTTACATACCAGGACAAGCTGAGGGTAATCCCGACACATCTTTATGATTGAGGAGCACGCATGCCTTCTCACATTCTTCACTGCTCGAGTTCTAGGAGCCTGGACAGACATAACAAACTTCAATGCAACAAAAGAAAAGTTCAGAAAAATGCAGGGATTTTCAAGAGACAAATGCAGTACATACAGTTTTCTGCACTGCTGAGCACAGATCAAGAAAGCATTTCCACACGTCCCCCCCGAACAATCACCCAACAAACAAATTTCCCCTGGAGCTGTAGCCAACTCAAGAAGCCCATATTCAGACAAGCTCTACTGCAGGAGCAAGGATGTCATGGATCTTACTATTTTAAGACTCCCAAGCACTCCCTAGGTAGCTAGCAGCTTTATAGTCATCCTTCACAGCTGTGTATACCAACCACTGAAATATACCCACAGCTAATGAAGGGATTTCACATTCAGGAAGGCCAGCATTGACCAGGGGACTGAGTACACTGGCCTTAGACCACACTTGTGGCCTTTGAAGTTTGTGAGCCTAGGCTTATTAGACTGTGTCAACCAAGAAGAGATCACTTACATCTATCATTTCCAGCCCTTTCTAGGAGCTATAATTGAGAAAGCTACTACAGCAGTCTTCAGACCCAGCATGTTCTCAAATAGGATATAGTTTGATCCAACTGTTATAGCTCATTAGTAGATAATAATTCAGACGTACCTTACTTTCTTCTATAACTTCAAAGGTAACTGAGGCAAAAAGCTGTGAGAAAAGATCCAAAAATTCACATCATTTGTGAATATCTAGCACATGTGTGTTTTGAGCTCAAAGAATAGATCATAAGACTTTAGTGCAATTTCATTAAAGTCAGTGAAGACCTCTTGACTAAGCTGAAAGATGAACTGGCTGCACAGTGAGGTCTTGAAATAAAAAAATGGTGTTTACTGGCCAGAGTGTGCACTTAATGTTAAGATTTAAGGCTAGGAACCACAAAATTGGTGCTATCTGGCATTGTTTCTTCTTGAACATAACTCAACCTCGGTTTTTCCCACCTTTAACATGAAGGATAGCACTTCCCTAACAGTAACATCAAAAGAATTAACTCCTGCAGTTTAGTACAAGGGCCCTGCACCACAAAAAGCCTACCTGATTTTAAGCAGGGTCTGCAAGTACCTACCTTGGAAAGTACTTGTGGTAGGTATTCTGGTCGGTAAGTGACAAATGGGAAGAGAGCAGAGACATTGGAAAGCACACAGGACAGAATGAGAGGATCCTTTGTTTCAAAATTAAGGACAAGCTGCAGCAGATCTATGCCATCATTCACTGGAATTTCCTAAAAAGTCAGCAAATGGAAAGAGGGAAATAAAAAGGAGACAACATTCACTACTTCAGCAGCCTCTAGCACACATCCTGTAACTCCTAGAGCTAGGTCACAGAGCTGCTGCTATCCCATCAGGCCTCTCAATTGAACACAACTGTTCTCAAAGCAGAAGAGAAAAGAAGGAGAAACCTCCATTTAACAGCATGCTATGTGTACTTGCTCATGGAATAAGGACAGCAACACTGCCACTGTTGGTAGCATAGTCTTGAGATGTCAAACTCAAGTCCCCATACTGCTGCTTGCATCTCTGGAAAGGTGAATTTCCTCTACCTCAGTTTGGCTCCCAATTCTCTTCTTAACTCTGGTCCAACAAATTCCACACTTAACCAACTACATCAACCCATGCAATTCATTTCCTGTGGTTACAACGATGAACTGAAGTTCAGGAAAAGTCCAATTGAAAAAAAAAGAAATCAAGTCAGCCTACATAAGAATGAGAAAAAAATACTAAATACTTTCTCTCTGTGCTGCCTGCTCTGGAACAAAAAAAGCAGGAATCACTTCTGGCCTCCTACTCCCTGAGCATGAGTTTCACTCAAAGTTAAAAAATAATCTAATCAGAGGATAATTAAAAACAATAAACATGGGAAAATTCCACTTAAGCAATCCGTCTAGCAAGGCACATGTCAAAGCATGGCACCCGAGTGCTCTCCTGTCACTTCTCATGGCATAGTGTCTAAAACAAAGACATGCCTGAGAAAGCCAGTATGAGTTTGGTCTCATCTAAAGAAGGGTCACTACTCTTCATAAGTCACTCAACAAACATGGGGTTTTCATGGAGGTAACTAGTTACTACAAACTTTTCAATGACACCATAGCTGAAAAAACCCATTCATGTCAACCAAGAACAAGCCAGGAGAGCAGGAAATGGCATCTGATACACATACATCTTTATCCAGGGTTCGAAACATCTGGCTGATGACACTCTCTGAGAAGAAGGTCATGGCATCCCACTGCACAAAGGACGGAGAGAAGATGGAGCAGAGACCTTCGCCTGTTTTTGCTGAAAGGAAGAGAACACTGGAGCTCTCACCATGCTCCTCCCCACATGCACAACAGCAGGCTGATAAGATCCTTCACAGCAACATCTTAGCACCCGACTATTTTGGACAATCCCCAAGGATGCCTGGCAGAGATGCAGAGGGAACAAATGAAGTGCTCCCATGTGATTTGCCTCATTCAAGCTAAGGCTCCCGAGACACAAGTCTGATATTTGAGATACCATAGGGAGCAACACCAACAAATCATAGAATGGAAACAAAAAGGAGGGAGAACGCATGCCCAGATTCAGCACCGCAGGCAAGACTGCCCTCAGTGTGACTCCGCAGAGCACCAAGTGGCCTTCCTTCACAGGAGGAAAGCAATGTGATTGACAGAGGGACTTGCCAAAAAAAGCAGAACTCCCCTGGACAGAAAAATAATGTTACAGAGATAACAAGGCTCAAATAACTGCAAAACTGAGTCCGAGTGACAGCTGCATCTGTTTTGCAGAGGGATTTGGGGAAAGGAAAGGAGAAGCCAGGGGCTTTACATTAGCTATTCCATAGGTAGGCTGTAAAGGGTTAAATGTGGGTAGGAATGAGCTTGATGTGATTTTGTTTTTAACTTTCTAAGATCTTAAAGCCCCAAAACCTTGTGTTAAGCCTTGGTCCACACTGAAAAAAAGAGGGCAAAGAAGCTGCTTCTCATCTTGAATTAAGTCTTGTTTTTTCAGGTAACTTACAGTTCATGGGTCCAGTATCAATAGGAGTTGTGAGCTGGTACTTCAGCCATTCACCAGCCATCTGAAAGCCAGTTCGAGGGTCCAGACGACACGCCATCCTCATCACCTCTCCTTGCTGGGCTCGGAACGCTGCAGTGGAAAATGAGGCACCATGCAACAAGCTGATGTTGCAAATGTTCGCTTCCCCAAAGCAGACCTGGAAACGTTACAGGCTGCTGCTCCAGCAATAGCTGTGCAGTGAGCTCAGATATATAGCCAGTGAACTAGGTGTAACAGAACGGGCAATATTTGAAGTGATTTAAATGAACTAAAAATAGTCATGGATTAACATAAAAAGAAGTGCAATTAAAACGCAGTATGAATTGTGGAGGTCTGTGTTAAAGCCAGATGTACTACAATTAAGCCTCTTTTCATAAAAAAAAATAATAAATCTTCAAACTATACATGTTTGCTGCACCTTGAGATACTGAGATACAGAAGCAGCATTAGGTAACTTCTGCTTCCTTCAGATAAACACACTTTTCTAGATTATTTGACTTAACCCAGTTCAGATTCCAGGATGACAAACTAATGGAAACACAAAAACCCCAAAGGAGCATGACTTCAAAGATACTGAATGCTTCTCTGTGATACTGAAAAGATACTGAAAGTTCCTCTGTGTTTCCACACCAGAATCTGAGCCCTGTGATACTGAAAGTAAACGAAAGAATAGGAATTTCATTTGTTCCAAGATATTCCAGCATATGACCACACAAAAAAAAACTGGCTCTGCTGACTACAGATGTAATTTATATCTTTAAAACAGAAAGGTATAGACAACAGAATCTGCACAGTTTAACTTCAACTTACAGTTGAAGAAAGCGTTGAAGTCCTCATCACTGTCAAAATCAAAGCGGGAATATTCACAACTGGGGCTGTCTGATTTAGAGGGAAAGCCCACCTGGAGACAGAGCAGACAAGGTCAGGAAGAAAAGGTCACTCATCACAGCTAACTCCAGTTACTTGCCAGACTGAAGACAAGGAGCAGACAGCAAAATGCTGACACATGAGCTGTCTGCTCAGCAGCCAAGGGATCATGCCTCTGGCAGACACAAAAACATAGTTCCTCTCCCACAGTCCACATTCACATAGGCACCTTCTCACAGCTATCTGGCCGCAGTTCCCACATACCTTCACCAGGTTGGTCATAGATGCTCGAAGGTACTTGGGAATCATACCCAGCAACAAGGGATCGCGAGACAAAACTTCATGCCGGAAGAGGGCTCCCCATGTAATCTGGGTGGAAGAGCGCAGAAACTGGGGGAGAAAAGAGGGTTAAAAAGAAGGGTGTCAGTGCTGGAAACTCCACTGCCAGCATTAAGTGCTGCTGTCAGAAGGCAATAGCAAATCACAGTGACTGTACAGTTGAGGCTAAGGCACCTTGCAGGCATAAATCTCTAGAATGCCAAGTCTAAGTAAATACTAGGCCTGATTGCAAATTCTGCACTTTGTATTCACCATCTGAGTTAGGCACTGTCCCTAACGGGGTGGTAATGGAGAAGATGCAGGTCTTCAGCTGAAATGGAAAGCAGTATCTGGCAGCTCAAGTGCTGCAGTTTACTGCAGGTTAGCTCAATTCACACATTCTTACACAAGACTTTTAGGCCTTTACATACCTGGCTGGGATGAGTTGTGAAGGCTAAAAAAGAGTCAAGGTATTTTCCTAAGTTGGGTGGTGTTTCAACATCAGAATCTGAGCCCTGTGAGGAAGACAAACTATTTCAGACAAAATACTAACTCTGTGTCATGCTGGACTCACAAATGCTCTGTCTCTGGGTAAAGCAGAAGCACTACAAGGCCACAGACTGTAAAGGAGCAGAGACAAAAACATGAACAATAGTGATTAGATCAGCATAGCCTGAGAAGTAACAGGTTTTGCTGAGCAGCCTGGGGCTGCTGGAGACAGTGCAACCCTTCAAGGGAAAAGGGTGACTTCTCAAACAGTGGAGTTCTGCTAAAACCAAATTCATGTCCACTGCTGCTGCCATGAGTGACAATTTTATTCCTACTGGGTCAAGCTGACTAAGCAGCAGCAAAGTGGAGCAATTCACAACTGCAGAATTTCACACATACACCCAGATTTTGCTGCCATTCCTCCAAATGTTTCCTGTGTTTAATGTATGGACATCTCTTACCAGTAACTTTGTAGAATGTTTGTCAGGAAAGTAGGTTTTGCCCAGAGCCATAAATTCATGGTTTTACAGCTCTTCATGAATCATAGTACAACCTCGGGCCCTTAAGAACCCTGTTCTGGATCTGTACAGCTCAGTGCTGCCTCTCCTGAGTGAATATGAATGAAAGAACTCAAGTCTCCACCTCATTACTTCATTTACGGACTAACAGCTTTCACTCCGTAACAGCCAGTAAAGACACTGCAAGTAATAACACACCCTTTGTTTGCTGTCCATCCTTTTTGGGGATAAGTTCTCAAAGGCTTTGGCTTTTTTTTCCCCCCTCTCTGAGAGAATTGACTTTGCTCTATCACTTGCACAGGATACTTCAGTCTCCCTACGAGCAGCATCTCTCACAAGCCTGCCTTCTTTACTGCAAGGCACTGTTCAGAATGGAGGGAGCACGAACTGAGCAGCCAGCACGGCATACAAAGTATCAGTGTGCATCTTCATCTCAAGATAGACACAAAGCATGAGGAAAGTGAAAAGCAGGAACAAACCCTGTTTCTGCCTTCCGCTTCAGAGAATCTTGGTAGAAAAAAAACATGTATCCTTTTGAGTTATTTTTATAGGGAAATTTAAAAGGCTTCCAATGAAGAGTAATTTCCTGGGGCAGTTTTTCTGTAGCAGTATATAGCAGAAAACTTGATCAATTTTCAGTGAAGATTTGGCAGTTTACAGAGGTTACAGAAGATTATTCTTCATGACAGAAGCAGCTTGGAACCAGTCAGGGTCCCTCCATTCTACATTCCTATGGTTTTGCAGGAGAGTTATCCCACTTGCAAGTAGAGCTGTTCCTGCATTTTCCAGACATGTGGAGAGAACCCAATGGCTACAAAATGTTCAGAGAGAGCTTTGGTCCTACCTGAGGGTTGCCTCACCCCTTGCCCTAAAAGCCAGCCTTGCCAGGGTTGCTTCTGGTATTAGTAGAGACTTACTAGTAACGCACATAGCTGGCTGCCCAATGCACACAAAACTTGGCAAAGTCTCTTCAAGAAAACATAGTGCTTCTCCACCAGGCCTTCTCCATCAGCTGTCCTGGGAATGAGGGAAGGGGGAAAACCAGGATCACAGTTACTCGTGCTGTAGGCAACAGGCACACTGCTATCTATCTTGTAGATAAAAAGAGGACTAGAGCAATCTGATTTTATTGCAGTGGAATTTGCTTCGCTATTTTCATTATTTGCTATTACTGCCTTATTGGCATCTAAAACCTCTAGGACTGCCTCTCTCAGAGTCCCTCCTGATCACTTTCAGGCTGAAAAAGAAAGCTGAGCAAGCTATGATATTTACATCACTTTGTCCTTCAATTATAGGATCTGAAAAAACTTGCAGTTTTTCAGGTTTTGCAAGAGAAATGGTGGTTTTGTTCTCTCCTAACCCAGTCCCTGCTTCCTGCAGTTAAGCAGCAGTATCTTTGGCAAATCCTCTCTACAAAGCCATTTGTATGCAGTTTTGTGTGACGTTACAGCAACGGGATGGTACTCACTGGGCAGCAGACAGAATGTAGTGCATGGCAACATCTCCAAATAAGACCATCAGAGGCTTCCGATCCTCCAGCTTGCCCTATGTGTAAAATATGCCAAATGCCTAAGTTAGAACACAACTATTTATTCCCACCTACATACTTATTTATTCTCATCTGCAGGTCAAATTTGGAGCTCCCCCACTGCTATCTGGGGAGGTGCTTGCAGTCTGTAAGTAATTTTAGTTAAAACTTGCCAAAAAAATCTAAGGCATTGCTGATCTCAAGAAATTCCCCCAAGCAATCCCATCACAGGAACTTTAAACTGAAAAACTGATCCTGAGACATTAACTCTTCTTCATGGCAGACTAGGTAAAGGCAGCTGATAAACATGTAGCTCTGACGCTAAGCTGCTTCTGAACGTGTGGCTCAAATCACCTGCTTAGATCCCGCTGTCATTTCTCTGAGCTGCCAGATGACACAGGATTTCCCACTTCACAGTTGTAGAAAGTGAGGGGAAAAAAAGTCAATGGGGATCTCCAACACTGGTGGGAGAGATGAGCACAGGCTGGATGGGACTCCAAGAGTTGCTATACGTATTGTGCTGGCAAGTCATTTACACTGAATATCATTAGCACAAGCAGCCAAATTTTAATTTTGGTTCTTAAATAAAGGGGAAAAACATCACTGCTCTATCTGAAGAATTACATAGGAGTATAGGAGGAAAACAAAGCAAAGCCAGAAGAGCTGAGGAGGAAGAACTCACTTTCCTGCTGACAGCAATCAGGAGACACTCTGCTGCTCCTATTTGGAGCTCAGGCTCATTTAGGAGGAGACACAACATCTCCAAGAGCTTACAGTTGTCTGCTGTGATGTGGCTCAGAGCCACCCAGTCAATGTAGCCAGCCAAGGTGTTGAGTGCTGCTATCCCCACACGGCAGTTTGCCTGGGCCTGTGAACAGAGAGGAGGCAAGAGGTCAGAGCCAGAGAGAAACAACAATTCCTGTCTAAAGCAGTCTGCTCCCTGGAAGAACAGTACCAGGAACCATCCTGAGAGAGTGAGAGACTTAGGCCCTTCTGCCGCCATCTCTCACTTCTCTCTTTACAAGGATTTTGTATTACGGGTGAACAAATACAACTGGAAATGAGAACTGCAGGTAACAGACTCCAAAACCTGGGAAAAGCCTAGTTCTAAGCAATCTTGGTCTTAAGAATGACGAATGCACTAACTCTTGTGTAGTTCCACTCACCTTTGGCTCCTGAGTCAGATCAGTCTTCTGAAAAAGAAAACATGAGATGGTAAGTGGGCAGCTATAGCACAAACACTTCCACCCAGCCACTGCTGGACAGGCTTATTCCCGAAAACACAGCCAAAAGCAACTCCACAGAACAGCTCTCCAGTGAAGGAGGCTGCAACACAGTCTCCTGCTCAGGACATCGCTGCAAGCTTCATAACCACCTCCACAGCCCCCTGGCAGGTAACACAACAGAACTTTGAACTGCAAGTTAAGCCACAATTTCCTTCTTATCCAGAAGATGACATTCCAGTCAGCAGGCACCAGCGAGACACAACGGACAAGAAGGAAAGGAATTCTGGTGCTTCTTGGAAGCTTCCAGGGAAGAAACATTTGACCTTTTAGAACACCTTACATTCAAAAGCCAGACTCTGAAAGATGCTCTTACACACTGAGACTGACGTCTGAAAAGCGCAACTGATTTGTTCACAGTCAAGACAGGCAGCTGGAGAGAGAGCTGGGGCAACAGCTTACAGCCTGACACCGAACAGCAGCAATACACTGCTTGCACCATCTTATTGACCAGTGCAAATGAGTCTCTCAGACACTCAGGTTTGATTTAATGCAAAGACACCATGAGCATGTCTTTTTGCTGCAAGCTTCTGGTTTGGAAACTCTATCCCATCAATGTATTCAGTGCAGTGATTTAAGTTAATCTGGACATGTCTCAAACATTTAGCAACAGAGCCGCCATACCAGAACTGCGTACTTCTAAGCACTGCACATCATTAACGGTCTTGTCCATCAGCTCCCCCATTCTCAGTGTGCAAACAGGCAACTGAACACCCAACCCTCAGAATTTACCCTGTGCAAACATCCCAAAGGTCAGCTAACCTGTGGAGTGGTGAGGACTTCTTGTTCCTGGGGTGCGCCAACCTTGCCAATCAGAAAGATTCCACTGTTAGCACAAGCAGCCACACTTCAGAGCCTCAAGCACTGCAATTCAAACCTTACCTGGAAATGCATTTCAACCAGACTACAAAACGCACCAGGGTCTCCCACCCACCACCATGAACTGCACAGAGAACTGCCTGCTCAGCAGGTGGGTTTATTCAGCCTGTCAGTGCACCAGGAAAGTCAGACAGGAGACAGTGTTCCATTGCCTACCAGTTTCACATCCACTGTATCTGAATTTTAATTCGCAGTAAGAACAAGAAATACACCTAAGCACCTTATTTCTATATCAGTTTCTCAAATGTGCTTTGCCCTCAAATTCACCTCCTTCTCACAGTAACAGACCAGGACAGAGACTTGCCTTGGCCATCCACCTTGACATACCTGCACATCTCTGACTCTAGGCAAGAGTTAAGGAAAGAAGTCTCTTTACATAAAAAGGAAGAGAGTTCCTCACCATGACTTGACAAAAAAGGGCTTCCTGACCTGAGCTATCAGAGGAAAAGACCAGAGGCCCAGATGCAATGCAGAGACGTCAAACACTCTTGCATTTTGGTGTACCACCACAAAGACACCACTGCAGCATAAGAGAGCAAATGTGAGCCCAGGATGGCATCTCTTTATCGCTGTGTGTTACAGAAACTACCCTAAATCCAGCTGTTTCTGCCACAACCACATCTTTTGTTTGCTAAGCCGCACAGCCCTAGCGTCAGCAGAGCATTCCAACAGCATGGATGAAGCACACAATCCACTCCAGCTATTTGCACTAGCAAATCCCAACTATCAACACTAACCCTGTCAGCCTCATGTGTTCAGTCTCTCGGACCAGCACCAGCTTCCCAGGCCACATCAAATCCCTACTCACAGTGACAGCAACAGATTTCAAACAGTCCCTGTACTTGCTTCCCCAACAACTTGTGAGTTGTATCCCAATTCCTAAGCACCTCCAGCACTGACAGGACTCAAGGAAAAGAGACTCTTACCATGCGTCTGTACTTGTTGACATTCTGCTGCAGGGTAGTTAGTAAGAAGCTGAAGATCTTCTCCATGTTCTGAGTGAGGGTTTGCTGGATATCTCGTCGCCGCTGGGTAGGCAGGGTTTGAAAAGTCACTACGTCCTCTGCCAAACGTAGGAGAATGAACATCACCAGTTCCGTCTGAGTTTCCTGATATCCCAAAATGAAACACACACCATTAGCACAGTCCAAAACTAAAATCTCTAGAAGCTAGGCCAAAGATATATGGAGAAAGCGAACATGCATGAAGATATAAGTCACATCTTGGGAAAGTAAGACAGAAGGATGCCCCACTCTTCTGCTAAAAATCATCTCCTAGACTAACTTAATCTAACTGGGATTTCTGAGTCCATCATCAGCCTGTCTCACCTGAGCACAAGTGAGTCAAGCTTTCATCAGGATGACGGAAGACCAAAACCCATGCTATGACCAAGCAGAAGAGAACAGACAGGTGTGTCCCATACCCCTTGCTTGGAGAGGGTATCCAGCTCCTTCAGCATGTCAGGCCAGTGCTGAGGCCATTCGCGCTTGATCATCTCCACCACAATGCGAGACAGAACATCCTTAATATGACTTTCCTCCTCCAGAATACTCTGAGTTCCCTGAGACAGAGGGACAGAGTTATCAGAACAGCAAGCATCAGACATTTATAACTTTGACTTGCAAAGCACAGTGGTTGCAAACAGTCTAAACCACAGCAAATAAAAACAATGAAACAACACTGGGCAGTAAGCTCCATCCCAGCAACCTTGGATGATACTCCTACACTCCCAAACATCCACACCTAGTGAACTCCGAGAGCCAAAAGGATTTTCCTCAAAGGTCACTTGGTCACAAAAGCGATCATAATAGAGAAAACATGACTAAGATGATGAGTTTGGTATTCTTGAAAGGATAAGAACACCCATCTTTACTGAACTGCTTCCTAAGAAAAAAGTCATTGCATATACAAGACTTGCAACTTCTGCCATATGAAGTGACATGGTTATTGACCCAACTACAAGACAGAGAAAATTCCTGGAACAACTAAGGATGCACAGCAAGAAAGTAATGAAATGCACAACTGAATTCAGGTACTGTGTGCTAAGTAACTGCAATCCTTTCTCCTGTCACTCCTGCTTTCTGTCTTCAGGTGACAGAATCATGTGTCAGATAACAGCCTGTGGTAGAAGGCACTTACACTAGATATGAGGCCCATGACATTGTTCTTTAGGTAAACCTTCTCTAAGCGAGGCATATTGTTCCAGCGGAACCTGTTTGAAAGAGCAACAAAAAGGACACCAAATCAAAATATTGATAAGACCTCTGACTTGATTCCCAACCACTGTTTCTTTACCTAGAGAGACATTACAGCTTACAGGCTCTGCCAGGGCCCAATGCCTTAATGAAAAGGCTGAGTTAAAACTGCTGCTGGCAAATGGGCGTGCACCACTGAGGTCAACACACATGGGGAGCAGCAGCAAATGCACAAAGCATCAGGTCAGTAGAGGCGGCAGAGAGGAATCTTGGAACTGAACTAATACAAAGCCTCTTTGTTAGCATGAGGCTATGGCCAGACTACACTGCAAAGACCTACTGATAACCCTGCATGCTTGATTATACCTTGCAATGTCCATGTACCTTAGTGCTTGGCACATTAGCAATCCCAACCTGCCTAAAAACTGTTTTCTCCTCTCTTTATTTTATAGAGGAGGGAAGAAACAGAGCAGGACAGCAACTGCTCTCTGCTGCAGAACAGACCCTTCACATCCTGCAAGTGCCTCCCTGAAGAGGGTGGCACTGGGCCGGGAGCAGAGCCCACAGCAGCGGCTGCGGGGCAGCAGGCCGGCTCCCTCCCCAGCACAGGCAGCGGGACGAGCTGCCTTACTTGACCACATGCTCCAGGATCTGCAGGCCGAAGTGCCGGACGATGGCCGTCTGCGTCTTCTCTGCCAGCTTCAGACCGCAGGGCACACAGATGGGGCACTTCTCCTTGAACTCCTCGCAGAACTGGGGAAGCACCGGCAACACGCGGTTAACACACGGCAGCGGGCACAGGACGGCCGCTGACGGGGGGCAGCCGCAGCCCCTCGGGGCCATCACCCGGGGCCAGCGCCGCAGCCCCCTCACAGGGAAGAGCTTCCTGAGAGCTCCTCTCAATGCACCTCTGCGGGAAGG
>JBAFWW010047095.1:0-12459 GCA_036873685.1 Agapornis canus | reverse complement strand
CCCCCTTCAGATACTGGAAGGCTGCTCTGAGGTCTCCACGCAGCCTTCTCTTCCCGAGGCTGAACAGCCCCAACTTTCTCAGCCTGTCTTCATATATTCTGCTTATTCTCTAATCTGTTTTTTGCTGTGCCATGAATCCTTTTCCTCCCTCTGCCTTGCTTCTTGTCCAACCCTGAGCAGAGCTGTATCATTCTGAAGTCTAGTGGATGAGATGCTGGGAAGCACAACGGAAGGAGGAATTCTTGCTTCTCCATCTACCAAAGGAGGAGAAGAGCTACCTGTGAGAGTTCTCCTCTGACATAATGAAGTGGAAACACTGCCAACAGAGTGGGTATCTTTCCTCACTGAACAAAACATTTGCACTGTAACAAGGAACACTACTTTGTTTTCTTGGTGTGATGATCACATACACATGAAGTCTCCCAGATGGTCCATGTGGGTGCATGTACAGCTACAGAACTACCTTCACACATACATTGCAGAGAGGAGTTGTTACTGGCAGCTGAATGAAAGGTAAGCAAGCTGCAAACTGCTTTTATTACACTATAACACAGAAACAAAACCAACAGAAGAAGCCTGGTTTTCTGTTTCTACGTCATGCAGCATGCAACCCAACAGCATCTTTTGTCCAGAATTAATCAAATGATACTTAGCAACACAACATGATGTGGTGCCAGTGTTCTTTACATCTCAGTACAAAACCAGCACTCCACTGGCCATCTTTTCACAGCTGCAGGAAGCATCCTGCAGTGAATGCTTTCATCATTTAAAGCCATGTGTTCCTGAGTCTATTTAATTAATTAGAGTTGGTCACCATGCCTTCTGAAGCATACTGCTGCTTTATTAAAGGAGGTTAGCTGTATGCTTAGATCAACACAAATGAAAGAGAAAGCACACAGCGGTTTAGGGGCTGTGAAGCTGAGATAAACTCTTTCATTTCTTAGACAGTTCACTGATCTTGAGGAGATCAACAGGTCTTCCATTTTTTCAAGTAGGCTATTATGATCATGTATCAATCACTCCTTCCTTCTGACCTCAGAGGCTTTGGAGGAACAATTTTCTTCCCAAGAGGATATTTAGCCTTTTAAAAGAAAGATCAGGAAGATACCAGCCTTCTGGTAATACCTTCATGATAATCAGAATAAGGTGGTTTTAAGCCAAGATCTGCAGTAAAATGTTCACCTCTTAATGGATTTTGATTACATCCCCTGAACATAATCTCTAGGCTGAGAATTGGCTGCTGTTAGTAGAGTCCATGGTCTCATCTAAAGACTGCATTAACCACATATCATTTATAATACCCTCAAATGATCTTGGCTGATGGTTTTTTTGATGCTTTCTCACTTTGGAGGGAAAAGAGTCAAAAGAGGAGATGGCCTCACCCATCTAATGCACTGGTTACAGCATCACTGATACCAGTGTAAGAGATATAGGTGTGTCTGCAACAGGCAGCAAACAGTCAGAGTAAACCTGAAAACACTTTAAACTGGTTTTGATGGTGGTTTAGTGTAACTAAAGAACCTTCCTTAATTTGGGTTTGCCTTTTCAACAGCTGGCACGAAACTGGGTGATGCCTCATAAACTTTTCTGTACCGACATATGGCAGCTTTCATCCCTGGCAGTGTTCAAGGCCAGGTTGGATGAAGCCTTGGTGGCATGGTTTAGTGTGAGGTGTCCCTGCTTGTGACAGGGGGGTTGGAACTGGATGATCTTAAGATCCTTCCAACCCTAACTGTTCTGTGATTCTATGATTTTATATTTGGGTCTGAATATAGTATTTATGGTTCTACTCACAGTTTCAGCAGGTTTTTAATTAGTGTTTCAGCATAGAAAGTAACCTGAACTGGGAGACAGATGGGCTATGGTCCATCTTTGATGGTATCTCATCTTGTGTGATATGTTGAGATGGATTAATCTTGAACATGTGAGTTTTCTGATTTTAATGCTTGTTAATTTGTTTCTTTTAGATAAGAAGTCCAGCCAAAGTTTGAGACTGCTGTAGTACAGTCTGCAGAATTTGACACCTTTCCTACTGAATGTTGTTATCTTTCAAAGAACGTGAGTGTGCTTCAAGTTCCCCAGTGGTGTATTGTTTCAAGCTTTACTATTTCTTGTCAGCAGAAAATGGATAGAGAATCAGGAAGACAAACCCTGCTTGTGTTTACTGATGTGTGTTCCAAAGTGCTGTTTTATTAGATGCTTTTCTGTAACATCACTTGTGATGCTTTCACTTGGTCTGCATTCTAAGTCATGAGTTGGCCTTGAGTTGTTTGTTTGTTTGTTTGTTTAAAGTACCTACATTGCTTATAGTAATGAACTGTTTTGCTGTAGATATGTGGAGTTATTCATACCTCTGGCTACAGACTAATGATGCTTTTCTTGTCCACAAAATTCTTTGCCTTTTTGCTCCATTGAGGTTGAGCCTTAGACAGATTTTAGAAATGGCTTCTGGTTTAGGTCAATCTGTTTCAAATTCTGTTTTATAACTTGAAAAAATTGGACCTATAGTGACTGTTACATATTAATTCTCATCAGTAATGGTTTTTATTTCCCTAATTCTGACATAATAAACTTACGTAATACTGATCGGATTGTGTATGAATTTGTGCCCTGTGGTTACTGGACACTGGTTGGTGTGTACAGTGCTTCAGTTGGTAGGAATGGGCCGAAAGTGATGCTGTGATTTACGCATGGAGCCTGTGATATGTGAGCAGTTTCCATAGCCTGGTCACAGTTACAGACCAAACCTGAAACCTGCATCTAATTTATTAGATTACAGGGACCTGACAGCTGGGCCAGTTGCTAAAACTGTTGAAGTTACCATTAGACTGCAAAGGCTGAGCTTGATAGAAGTAAAAGTGCAGATCCTCAATCCTCAAGCCAACAGGCTTGTGGGAAATAATGTTTAAGGCTGATTTTTGTATTATCTCCATTGTCTCTGTGATCTTGTGGCTGTGATCAAATTACTGAAAAATGGCATGGCCTCATCAGTGTTTTGAGATAGGAAGAAAACTTTTGTACTGAAGGAAAGGTTGTGTATGCTGTAATTTCCTCTCCAGCTGCTGTGTCACATGTTTACTAGGTAGTCCATTTCTCAATGAATATCTTGTCTTATTTGATAATTTGGGTTTACTAGCAGGGAGAATCACCTGTCATTTATATAGACAGTATGAATGGTGGGATTTATCTGTTGGTTTCATTTTGGGGCACACTTCCTAAGTGTTCAAGCATTGAGGTAATGATTTCTCTGGTGTTTTGATTTTCATTTAAGTACATGTTTTGGAACATTAGCACTACCAAGCAGCCTTTCCACTGTAACTTGAAGTATTGTCTTCATACATTTGCATTTGTTGATGCTTACTATTGATGATTGTTCATGTTACTGTTTGAGAAAACTGAGTAAATCAGAAGACTGCCCACGTGCCATTACACTGAAAACAAAACTTAAGGCTGTTGTATTGCTCAGCTCATTTTGGTGTAAGTGCCAAGGAGTAAAGTTAGCAGTGGGAGTGCCTGTTTGTTCTCTGCTGTCATCTATTACAACCTCCTTAACTGGTTTTCTTCTGTTATGGAACTCTGTCTTAAATATCTTTATTCCCCAAAGGTTTTGCATAGTGTTTGCTGCAACAGTTTCTTGAAATGTGACCGCTTTGAATCTTCTCACATGTCTGGAACACCAGGCAGCTCTACTGTGTGTTTCCAATGATGTTGAGAATGCTCTTCCTTGTGTTGCTTACACATAATTTTGCTTGTAGTGATTTTTGTTGACTTACCCAGAATTGAGGAATGGCTTTAGGCTCTAGTGGCCAAAATCCATCAAATAAAAAAAAGACCTTCAGGAAATGGCCGGCAAGAAGCTTAGTTCTGACATACTTGTAAAACTGAAGAAAACACCCAGAAGAGACCAGACAGAGATTAGGAGTTTTGCCAGCTCTCTGGAAGTCAGAGCTGAGGCGTTTGAGCTTTTTCCTCTTCTGTTTGAATTCTCACATATTTATCTGTCATGGCAGCGCGTTTCAACTGTGCTGTCTGAAGTCTAGCTGCTTTTAGGAGTATCTGAGAAGGTTGGCTTGGCTAGATGGAAGTAACAAAAAAAGAAGCATAATAAAAAATGTCTGTATTGAATCAAATTTTTTGGGGGGGGGAAAAATGGGATGTGGTTTGGTGATACTGATTTGGAAGGCAATAAATTGTGTTTAATATGTATTTTCTTTTCTCTGCTTGGTTGTTGCTGGGAAAGAATGGTTCAACAAGTTCCAGAAAACATAAACTTTCCAAAAGAGGAAGAGAAGATACTGGAACTATGGAAAAATCTGAATTGTTTCCAGGAATGCCTAAAGCAATCAAAGAACAGACCTAGGTAAGAACCTGTTAGAAGCTGTCACAGCTGTGTGTGACAGTACAAGGTTGGCTTAGCTGTAATTACTTTTTTATTGCCTCAGTTCTGTTAACAGCAGCTGCTCCCTTTGCAGATAGTCTTGGCTAATGCTGTGTCAGTTACCATTTGTGTTTTGCTTTGTGAAGTTTTCAGGCAGTAGTAATAAAACTAATTCCCTGTTTGGTGGGGTTATAAGAGAAATCTGCAAGGGCAACTCTTTCCTGTATCTGCCAGCTGTGGAGCAGCACACTGGTATTTTCAGGAGTAATCTTGGTGGAAATGGCAGTCAGAAGGAACTCAATGAATTGAAGTGTTCTCTTTAGTCCCGCAGCCAATGTAGTACCTCTGCTGACTGATAATAGAAGAGGAAGAAATCAGTGTTGTCCTATTAAGATGTAAGAAGCATAAGCATACAGGTATCCTGTTTGAAGATTTGATGCTCAGCTTTTTAATCCAGAATGTTGTCTTGTGTTGTAGATTTAACTTCTATGATGGGCCTCCATTTGCTACTGGGCTTCCACACTATGGCCATATTCTTGCAGGAACCATTAAAGACATAGTGACCAGATTTGCTCATCAGAGTGGTTTTCATGTTGACAGAAGATTTGGCTGGGATTGTCACGGCTTACCTGTGGTATGTGTAATAAATCTGTCTGCAGATACTTCTGTTGGTTCCTGTTTGCATGCTGTTACCTGCTTATTGATCACATTTCTATTGCTTTCATGCCTGGTTCTTTTGCTAAAGAAAAAAAAAAGAAAAGAAAACAAAAAAGGAAGCTCTTTGTTCACTGTGTTGCTCTGGTTTTTGCCTGTGTGGTGCTGTCTACTTGTGTGTGCTTCCTATGAATCACCTGCCCTTCAGGCACTGTTAGTTCCTATAAACTTTTGTTTATTTGGTATGATATAATTTTTCTGAAGATAGGAGAGAAACAATCACACCAGTGTTACCCTTTGGAATATCTGCTTTGTTCAGGTGCAATACTCATGAAATCTCAAAAGGATAAAGGAGGCCCTTTAGTCTCATTAGAATGCACAGAGCATGAATAAACTGTCCAGGGAAATCCTGAAAGCTTTTGATGACAGCATGTTTTTTTTGTCTGATTGTTTTCAATGCTCCCAGGAATATGAGATTGATAAGACCTTAGGCATTAAAGGGCCAGAGGATGTGGCAAAGATGGGGATTGAAGAATACAACAACCAGTGCAGAGGAATTGTGATGCGATACTCAAAGGAATGGGAGGTAAGTGAAGACTTGGTGTGTATATTCTGCTTCTAATTGTGCGTGTGCAGAAGATTTTCAGCTGGGGTGAGCTTCATTCTTCTGTCTACTTGATTACTTGCATAAATCTCATGCCTTTAGCTTCTGTGTTTCTCACTGGTGATCCTAAAAGGGAACAGTAAGAACATTATGGGCTCAGAACAGGGGGACTGCTGTGATGTCCAGACAAGGTTACTTTAAGGTAACCTGAAACTCAAAATGTCTAACTAGATAAATTGAGCATGTAACAGATATCTTGAACAAGTTCTTTCTTCCTTCATGTCTTCTCTGTTTGGAGAATTGAAAGTAAGATCTGAATTTGTTTTTTAAATGAACCTCGTAAAGAAAATGTACGTTAACCTCTGGGCTTTTCTGCCTCCCTTCAGTCTTGTAATTGCTGAAGTATAGAGCTGTAGCTTGTATTTCTGGAACAGCAGAAGTTCTAGCCCTTAATCTTCCAAGAAAATATTGGTCTAAATCTTGCATCCCATGAATATAGTGACAGGGAGAGCATTTCTCTCTGCAGGCTCTTGAGACTGAAGAGCTGTTCAAAGTAGATGGGTTAGATATTGTCTTGAGAGGCACAGGTTTGTTTTTAACTAAGACTGTATAATATTAGTCTCATACAGAGAACCTGATGCTTCTTAAATTTGTCCTTAGCACCGTGGCCAGAATAAAGTACATTTAGCCCAGTACTTTATTTATTGTCAGCCTGATATGTCTCTGAAGTGAAATGACTCTTTTCTATGGCTTTCTGGAGCTGAGCAGCGGCTCAGGTGCTTTCCCAGCTGTGCTGCTATATTATAGTGGCAGCATGCAATAGCAAGTGCCAGAGGAAGGGCGGAAGAACAGACCATATCTTTTCAGCCTTTGTGACATAAGGCCTTCCTAGGCCAAATAACTTTTTTTTTCTTTGTTTTTCAAAGTTTATAATCCCTAACAGATATTTTTATTTTCCCTCATGAATTTCTCTAGCTACACTTTTAATCTAGGTATAAGCATCAGGCCATTCCTACACACAGTTTGTGAAGCTCTTCTATAATACAGTTTCCAGTAAATCTGTATCTTCACTATTGGTTGTTTCTTTTCCTAGCCAGGATAGCCCTAATTCTTTAATTCTTCATGCAGAAGCTGTTCTACATCATCACAAACCTCTGTATGTTCTTTAGTCCTGCTGTATTTCTTTTGATTGAAATAGTGTTTTCTTACTTCAGTATCATTTTTCTCTTGCCCTTGGGTGTATTCTGAAGTTAATGGCAGTATCAAAGAAGCTGCGGCTGCCTTTTGCAGAATGGCTGTGACTTAAAATCTAAGCAAGTGGCTGGATGAGAAGCACAGAATTTGTTTTTTCAGAAACAGAACATTCATGCATACTCTGAACTCTTGTATTTCAGAAACATCATTAATGATGCTTTTTTGCTTTTTTAAATAGAAATATAAAAATTAATTCTGGTTCATGTGTTGTTTTCTGTAGTTCCTTTTAACCTGCTGTGTCTTCAGCAACTGGTATTTTTGCAGTGCTGATTAATCCAAATACTTAAGTCTTTTAGTTGGTAAATAGATTTGTATTTTGGTTTGTGAGAAAACTTGTGCATATATATGTGTGTATTTTTACAGACATATATTTTTTGATTAATAATAAAAGTAATGAAATTTCATTGTCTTGTTTATGATTTGGCTGGTAATAAATTCAGGTATTTTGGGATAGTGTTAGGCATTCCCAACATTCTTATTGGAGATAGTATTTAGTTTCTCTCTGGAGTGGCTAACAAATGTTTGAAGCTTATCAAACATATGAAAGGTTCCTTGGATTTATAAGACCTTTCAGTGGATCAACTTTGTGGATCCTTCTACTGACCATTCCTAGGCTTTGGATTTTAATAGTGGGATGTCAGAGTGGCTTAAAGGTCAGAATCAGAACTGATATATTTCAGGTGTTATGTGAAAATATAGAGGTGAGAGACTTCATTTGCTTTGTTTTCATTTTACTGGTTTGACACTGAGCATGCTCTGTGTCTAACCATACTGGAACAAGGTGTCTGTGGTTATTTGCAGAGCTGGGGGTTCTGATAGCTGTGACATTAGCAAGAGAGTACCACTTGTCCAGGTGAATCCCATCACTACCTTATTACTCATTAGTTTTCATACTCCATGCCAACAGATGTGACCATCATCTGTCCTGAGTCAGGACTGACAGCTGTCAGTCTTGTGGTTGTTGGCAGCCCTGTAATAGCTTTGGGTAGTTGGCTCTGAATAAGTTTTGATAACTTCTTGTGACATACGAATTTCTTTCAGCATTTCTTTGTCTCCGAATTACGTCATGTTTTCATATAACTGAAAGCTGATAGACTCTGTGGTCTGGATTTTGACTGCCTCTGCAGTGAGTAGCTTTAAAAATAGAAGCAAGACCACTGTAATCAAAACCAGTTTTCAGGCACTTGAACCTCAGCTGAACCTTGAATGATGCACTATTTCTGTTTAATGAATGATGTGAATGATCCACCGTTTCTCTTCAGTAGCCTTGAACGTGTTTGCCTGTTTTGTGACCTTGTTTCTAAGCAAATATGCTCATGGTTTCATTCTTTGCTTATTTCATTGCCACTTTAAATACACGCTTTGTTACTATTGCCAGGCTAAAGTATTTCCTAGATGTGTTTCATTGGTATGGGACAAACACTACAGTTAATCAAGCTGTTTCACAGAATAAATATTGAAAGGCATCTTGAAAGATCACGATAAATTTCCAGTTTATGTGTTTGTTTCTTAACAGTTCAGTGTTACCAGATTAGGACGCTGGATTGATTTTGAAAATGACTATAAAACCCTTTATCCTGAGTTCATGGAGTCTGTGTGGTAAGTTAACCTACATACATTGCCTATATGCTTGGTAAATTTGAAACGTTAAGAGATGTCAGTCCATATATCACTGGAACTTTGAAACTTGCCAGATCCAGATAAGCAGTGGACAGAGTAATTAAGGTGATGTGAAATCTCTTGATGTTGAAGTGACAGAATTAATTGCCGTGGTTTTTTTTCTTCAAGATGGCAGGGTTCTTCACAATAAAATTCAACAGTACCACCGTGAAATCTTACTAATCTATGTCAACTTAAAAGCAATTCTGAAGGTCTCCTGATATCTTCCTTGCTTGGTTTAGGAAATTACAGTGTATTTCTGCATTCTTGTTGTTCTTCACACTGTCAGCTGCGATTGCCAAGCTATCCAAACTTGCTTTAGCGCTGAACCTCTTCTGCAGGTCTGAATTTAGAGACTGGGAATCTGCTGTTATGTTTTTCTTGGCAGCATAGTTTGATAATTGTCTTGGGCTCCTGGTGCAGAGCTAAGTAAAGTTTGAGTATTTTGGCAATATATTCAGGGTGACTGTTGGAATTCCAAAAGACAAGACTTATAGATTAAGGTTAATCTAATAGAGCTAACACTGAAGAGATGGCGACATTCAGTTATTCGGGGGATGGAGTTACAAGCTGAATTGCAGGGGGAAGTTTAGTAGAGCATATGCTGACAAAAAGCCATTGAAAAGCGAATTATGCACATATTAATGTATTTATTAATGTATTAATTTATTAATTAATAAACATATTAATTGATGTACTTCAATGTTAGTTTTACTAATAACCTGTGATTGTATAGTTCGATACATGTAGTTACATTAAAGGGTTGACAGAACTTCTAGAAGTCTGTGAAACTGATGTAGAGGGCTGAAATGTTAGTGAGCATTGGAAAGACGGTGAGAAGGGAGCAGATGTTTAAGTTAGTCAAAGAAACCATATGGTTTAAAAAACATACTTGACTGGAACTAGCTGCAGGGTCTTTCTCAACAGCCCAAGCCTTTTGTGGTTGGTTGGTGTGCTTTTTCTTCCCTTGAAAGAAACTCTCCAGTCTTTCATCTGGCTTCCAGCGGTGGCCTCCTCTAATGCTTGCCCTGGATGCAGACTCACGGAAGGGTTGGATCTGAAACCTCTGTGGCATGAGATTTTAGGAAATACATAGGCAGTCAACTTCTTAGTTTTTTGCTTCCTGACGCTGTTAGGTTTCTGTGTAACAATGTGATGAAATACATGCTCTAAAACCAGGATTTTAGAAATGTGTTCTCTGGAAAGTCATCTAAGTCTTAAAGGGTCACATTACAGTGCTGTAGGTAGCTTGTTGTCTAGTAGAACAGGAGGTGGGACTACTGGTGTTTGCATGGAATGGCTGGAGGAGGGGAATGGGAAAAGAGCTTGGGATGTAGGTTTCAAGGCTAAGGGAACTAATGCTTAAAGAGAACATTGTAGCTGAAGTTAGTGCTTTTGACAGGGTAACGTACAATTAAAAAACCAGATGTTACCTAAGCAGTTCTAGTGCACCTCCCATACAAAGACAGGCTGAGAAAATTGGGCCTGTTCAGCCTGGAGGAGAGAAGCTATGTAGAGATTTCAGAGCAGCTTTCAGTATCTGAAGGGGGGCTACAAGGATGCTGGAGAGGAAGTCAGCTACTGTAGCAATAGGACAAGGGGTGATGGGTTCAAACTTAAACAGGAGATTCAGATTGGATACAAGGAAGAAGCTCTTTGCTGTGAGGGTGGCGAGGCACTGGCACAAGTTGCCTGAAGAAGTGACTGCTTCATCCCTGGCAGTGTTCAAGGCCAGGTTGGATGGAGTCGTGGGTGACACGGCTTAGTGGGAGGTATCCCTGCCTGTTGGCAGGCGATTGGAACTGGACAATTTGAAGGTCCTTTCCAACCCAAACCATTCTATGATTTGATTTGTTTTTAATAGTTCTTTTTAAGTATATATATACGAAACCTCTTTGAGACCTTTAGTGTCCAGCTAAGTATGAAAGAGAAACTGCAGACTAATTTCTGCACTGACCGTAACCTGGTGACCGTATTGGCCTGTCCAGTGGTTTTATCGTTTTGTTTTGTTTTGCCTGTTGGAGTAGAATGCTGCTTTTTGTCCCCGGAAAAAGGTCATTGATGATAATAATGGTCGTGAGCATGGCAACCATGACTTTTTGTAGTTAAAATATGGTAAGGATTTTGTATTTTTTTCAATCAGCTGAACCTACCTGTTGAGGTGGAGTTTTTTGCCATTTTGTTGTTTTTTCCCCTCTAACCTTTCCTGAGGCTTGCAGTTCTGAGTGATCTCAAGTGGGATTCCTGGCTTTCTCTGAAATACTGTTTCCAGTGGTGGCTGATCTTACCCAAATTATTTAGTCTTGAAGTAGTTAAGGACTCGGAAACCAAAGGTATGTTTGGTTTGTATTGATACTGTACAAGCTCAGGGTGCTGGAGAGTGTTCTTCATTCTGTTTTCATTCGTTTCAGTAATGGGTTTCTTGGAAACAACTGTTTTGTAGGCATCGTGCTGCTATGTCTTATGGTGGCTGACAGTAGAACGCATTTTCAGGCTGCTAAATTTGAGCTCAGAACAAAACTTCATCCAATGATAAAATTGTGGCATTTTTAGGTAGAGTTTTTTCAGGAAATGCTGAAGGTTGGTGTCATTAAAAGGTGGCTCTGCAGTGGTTTCTCATAGAGAGAAGACAAGTCAGCTCATCATGTCTGAAGTAACTTAAATAGAACTTGTAAGTTCTCACTCTGCAGAATTTGTATATCCATCCTGCAGCCACCTTGAATCTCAATGGAAGTAAGTCCCTCACTGAAAGCGGTGCAACAAGAAGGATGTTCTTGAGCTAGCATCAAACAAACATGCAATGTAGCACTGGGTTTATTTTTTTGTACAGCTCGTGAGAGTGAAATTGCAAACAGTTTGGTGTGATCTTAAACTTTGTACTGATCTGCAGTTGGGCTGAAAGGAGCACATGAGCTCTGGGGAAAATCAGAACAAACCCCAAAACCCCAGCTAGTGAATTATTGTCTTACTGCTGGCTTATTGCATAGTTCTCAGGCTGGTGCTGAGTTTGCATCTTGGGAGCACTTCTCCCTGGCTGCTGAGGAAACAGCCTGAGAAGTGCTGAGGAGAGAAGGAGGGGAATAGCTTCGAGGGAGAGCACTGACACATTTGTAGGTTTGATGAGTTTTTATTTTCTCCTCGGCACAGGTTTAGGGTTAAACAGCTTCCTATCACCATCTAGTGTCTACATTTAGCTATTGCACTTCGGGTGTAATTCAGTTTTAAAAACGGTGTTTTGATCTTCTGTGGGTTAATGATGGTGACTATAGGGTCAAGTGTTTGTGGATAAGAATCCGGGGGGAAGGCCAACAAAGCAGATATCATGATGGGAGTCTCTCACAAACCACTCAAGCAGGATGAAGAGGCAGATGAAATATTCTGTAGGCAGCTGTGAAGTCTCACAGCCACTGCCATTGTTCTTGGGGGGTGTTCAACTTACCAGATATCTGCTGGAAGTATGTATAGCAGAGAGAAAACAGCCCAGGAGGTCCCTGGAGTGTGTGGGAGAGGACTTTTTGGCATAGCAGGTGAGGGAGCTAACTAGGGAAAGTGCCCTGCTGTACTTGTATGTTCAACAGTGAAGGACTTGTGGGTGATGTAATGGTTTGAGGCCATCTTGTGCACAACAATCACGAAATAAAGAGTTTTCAGTTCTCAGAAAAGTAAGGGGTATGTGTGTGTCAGTGGGACTGATACCTTGGGCTTCCGTAAGTCAGACTTTGGTCTGTTTAGGAGCCTGGTTGTTGTGGTTTAAGCTCAGCCGGTAACTCAGAACCATGCAGCCACTCTCTCAATCTCCCTCCTTCCTCCCCGCTACTCCCAGAGGGATGGGGAGGAGAATGGAAAGAATGCAAGTCCCATGGGTTGAGATAAGAGCAGCCCAGTAACTAAGGTACAACACAAACCACTG
>JBAFWW010047092.1:0-29814 GCA_036873685.1 Agapornis canus | reverse complement strand
TAACGTCTAACCTTTTTAAGTTTTTTTTTTATGGTCTTTGGCTAGAAGTAAAAGAAATTTTTTGGGTGGTGTTGGTCAGGATTTTTTTTTTTTTTTTTGGACTGAACAGAACAGCAAGATCTTGCCTATATATGAATTAAATACAAAGAATATGTTCCTTATGGGCTTGGTTTGTCTTTGGCGTGACCAAGAACTGAAACCATCCAAACAGCCATGTACGAATGTTCCAAACTGGACAACTCTGAAGAGGCAGAAAATTTTGTACCCTATTTTCTTTTGTTTTGGTCCACTACTCCGACTAAATTGAAATGAACTGTCACTTTACTTTCTGATCAGACCAACAAGAGACTATCCTTCTAGGAAGAAGCAACATTAGGGAAGACAACATAAGCTTTATGACCAAGACAGCCTCATTTAGGATCTCTGGATAGAAATTAAAAGCTGACTAGATGTTGTTACTATACCTAGGAATTAAATTCATGCCCAGGAGAAAACTTTTATTTGCTTCTTTTATATAGTTTCAGAGATAGTGAGGCAGTCTAGTGTCTTCTTCTAAGATTAACACTGCCATTTAAAACACCACAGTTAGTTGTCCATCTACCAACCTATGATTAAGGACTGGGTACCAAAAGTATCTATTTAAATCAGAGCAGCCCCAGTATGACAGCTATATCTAACAGATCATCACAAGGCATATCATGTCTCATCCAACTCCAGAATGACACAAATGAGTTAGAAATTGGCTACTGACCATGCTCAGGTGTTTGGACTTGATCATGTATATAATCCACCAGCTATAAAACGCTTCAGCGCTCCATTTTATTAATGCTTTTCATTTTTATTAATATTAAAAACCAATCCCCTCTAGCATAACCTAACCTTTCTGTGCTCAAGACTGTGCTAGTGTGCTAAACATTAAGCATTTTGTTGCCAAGCAGAACAGTAAATATATATCCTACTTTAGCATGAAGAATTCTAAACAAACTATTTAATTCAATATTGACTCATTAGGAAAGTTTCTAAAAGGTCTTTACAGTGCATCATCTATAGCACAATAGACAAGTATGCTTGCTTTTGGAAAAAAAAAGCTACATGACCTCAGCAATAACTGTTCTAATTATTTTATTGTCAGGCTGGTTCCTCAAGTCGCAAGTCCAGAGTTCTTCTCATTGTATGGTTTTAATCTGATCCTTGTTACACAACCAGAGCTTTCAGTACTTTATTTTAAAACCAGTGGTAGAAAAGCTTAACAAAGGTGAATCCCAAGTGTCTGACTGCTGCCAAAGTGTAGGACTGAATTTCCAACAGAGCTCAAAATGCAGACGGATAGTGAGATCCTTTGGAAATATAACAAGACTTTCTGTGTGCCAGGGCTTCTACAATCCTCTCATGAATAAGGGGTGTGGAGGCGTTGCATTCCATATCCTTAACTTAATGAAGCATCTTTTCCCTCAGAAACCTATTTTTTTTTTTTTTAGGTTATATTTAAAAGAATTATCTGATGCTACAAAGTTTGGACTAATTCTAGTACATGCCAGGTCAGACTAACATATAGTTAATTCAGGGAGAATTTTCCTACTAATTTTAACATAGAAAGTATTATCCACTTACTGGGTAAGTCAGCAATTGCCTATAGACTGAATTCCCTATTTCTCTTCATCCTTTTTATAACTTCTCAGAATTAGAAACCTTCCCTAAATTGCCTTGCAGGGGGAACACCAATTTGAAGTAGGCACCACCACACACTGAGCTGAGAGGCACTGCCTCTGTCATGCAAGCTCCCAGCATAGGCCACATCTTACAGAAGAGAACAGGCCTAACAAGAAAGATGAGAACAGCCAAAGAAAGAACTATCTGGGCAGCTACCATGGGCTCACATGTCAGCAAACATAGGCTTTTCAAGAAACCATAGCTACATCCAGCACAATTTAGATCCTACGTGAATTACTTTCTGAGATAAGAACTAGAGAGCCACAAGACACCCCCCACAGAAATCTGGCCCTGAATCTTTGTTTTAATAGGTCACTGAGCACTGACTTTTCTCTGCCCACCCTGAAGAAAGAGCTCATCAAAATCCCACTTTAAAAATATTTCTGTCAAAAGTATTTTAATCCAATCACTCTTGCGCATTTTATGATGCTCCAATTTATGTTTTTAATCTACAATTCTTTTGTAATTGTTTGTGCAGTGATGCCTGACAGGGAATGATTTATAAATAAATTGAATTTATTACTATTTATAACTTCTTCCTCTTGAAAATGCTAAGCAAATAAATGGGTCCCACAGTTCAGTGTTCTAGGGTTGGGGTGCCTCTGTGGATATTCATACAAACACACAGTATACACATGTGCATAGGAGAGAAAGAGACTGAGTGTGTACATATGTGTGACCTTTTCTTTCCATGAGTAACTTAAGGGCATATTTAACATTCTGTTCACACTGCTCATGGCAGACAGGAAAAACATAACTGAAGGGAATAAAAAGTGAAAAGTCCTTGCAGCTTCTCCATCTCAGCTGCTATCATTATTTTTTTGTGGGGCAAGGTTTTCAGTTTTTGTTTACTACCTCTAAGTAAGTTTCTATTTGCTTGCTTGCTGCTTGAATGGACAGGGCACATGCAATGAGGCAGCTATAAGGACCTTTGGCAACCAGAACATAAAACTCATTTTATTTCCTTAATGGAAGCCTAATCGGTAATTAAAAACATGACTGTGACCTGTGCAGTACCCAGAGAACAGAAATGGACTTCATATTAAACAAATAAGGCTCACAAGGCTGCAGGTCTGCAGACTAGCACGACTTCTTCTGAGCAAGAAGAAGCAAAAGAAGTGCTTTAGTTTTTAGCGGGTTTTGCCAATTTAGGCTAACCAAAACTCCCAAATTACTGATATTCTTTTCCAGTTCTTCTGTCCCTTGATTGACTCCCACCTCCCATTTTGCCAACCACCACTGCAGTGGCTACTGAAATATGTTGAAGTAGACTCAGAGACAAGAAGTTGGAAAATAGAATTTGAACTCTTGCCTCCACCCCCATCAAACTGGGCATATATTCTCATTTCTTGTAAGACAAGCATGCATTTCATCCTCCTCTGTGTGTGTATTGCAGGGATAAAGGAGCAAACTAAGAATCTAGCCAATGTCACTACCTGCCATTCAGTTAGGTGTCAATTTGGTGTAACCTCACCCTGCAGGATGCTATATCACCCTCAGAAACCCAGAGCAGCACTTGGGAAGGTGCAGAATAATGCAAGGTCACATCATAACAAAATGTTTGGATTTGCTTCAAGCAAGCCAAACACATGGATCTGGGAATGTTAAACATTTCTGTTCAATAGAAATGTTTAAACATAATGCTCTGTTATTTCTGCACTGAAACTCTCAGAGAATTTTCCTTTAGGGACAATGGAGAGGGGGAATCTTATATACAGAATGCTTCAAACTTTTCATTCTAGTATTAAACAAAACCAAGTTTCAAAATATTGGAATTTCCCAGACAACACCTACATTTGCAACAGCCTGACTGGCAAACCAGTAGGAGGGAAAGTGGAAAGAAGAGAAACAGCTCTGAAATGAGTTAATACATGCTAATGCATTTAATTCATTAAAAGCAAGGAAAATGTTTTCTAATGAAATTCAGGCATTAATAAGGAATGAACATTGCATCCATGCCACTTTTTGCAAGTGAAAAATCTGTAAAAAGTTACAGTGAGCCAGTGTCTTACCACGCTTTGTCTTACTATGACAAACCCTGCAGATGGAATTTACTCTCACGTAGACAAATTTAAAATAAAAACAAAGAAAAATACTAGACTCTGGACAGCAAAAGGTAAGAAATTTTATTAAGATCCTATAACACTCTTTAGTTTAACTCAGCTTGATTAGGCTCTGGGTAGCTTGCAAAAAGGCATACTCCTCCTACATTCCCAGGCTTCAGGGGTGGCTTTATCTCCTGCAAGTATTGCAGGCTGCGGGATCTCTGTCTAAAGGGAAAATGAGGTTTCAGCTGGCCTGTCTGAAATAAAAAATAAACATCTAAATCCCACCCACAACCAGAATTCCCTTTCACCAGTTACAGTCAAATCCTTATGACGCCCATTGCTCAGAAGGTCACTCCCGGTGAAATGATCTCTAAGAACTCAGCCAGATTTCCCCTACGTCAGACAGTCTACCGCTCCGGGCTGGCAAACATTGCGCCAAATGGACTTGGATTTCAAAGACTTTGTTTTCATTTGATGAAAATAAGATGTTACACACTTTGTGTTTTCACTTACTCTGTTCCCAAGGCTCCCTATTTCTTCAATCAGCCTCAGGCTCTACACAAACGGGATTCGTATTGATCTGCCTGAAAATTATTTTTAATGCTATTAATGTTATAGGCTGCTGCACTGGATATCTTCCAAATTCCTCATCCTGACTAGTTGTTCTGACTGATCTGTAACACACTAAACCCATCACTTCTGCCTTGCTGCTGGCCAAGTCCCAGCTCACACCACAGAAATAAAAGACAGCTGATGTCTGTACTTGAACTTTGGTGAGGAATAAGTGCTTTCTTGTGCTCAGTACATACTCCTTATAACCTCATAGACTCTGCACAGTGTCATCCCATGACACTTTTTGGCTTTTTACCTCTCCATTCCAACCACTCTGTTTTCTGTACATTTTAGGTCATGTCTAGTATTATTGCTGCCAGTGCAGAAGTGGCAGGAGCTGGAAGAACTCCTGGATGCCATTTTAAGATAATTATTTGCCTATCCTATTGTTATCTCCCAGTCAGACATACAATGATTACTGCGTTTGACTGAAGTCTAGCACATTAAATTCAGAAACATCACATCAAACTATATATTTAACATTGCAAAAAGTAATAACTTAAATGAACAGTATGGTATTGCAGGTAAAGCTTTTAAAATACATTGTATAATAATCTTAGACACACTTAAAAAAAAGGGTAAAAAATACAGATTTTGCAAACACTCAAAATAACTCTTACGGAACACATTTCAGATTTTAAATGAAGTCTCTATTTGGTCATAATTTCCACCAACTTCTAGAAAGTCTGCATGAGAAAGAACCAAGCAAAATTTGAGTAAGTACAATAAGCTTTGGCTCACTAGTACCAGGTATATTCTCCTATAGTAACACTAAATCAAATTGCCTAGATTTGGGGGGGGTTACTGTTTTCTTTTAATTATCTACAAACTGTGCTAAGGCACTGTTGTGCTAATGTTTGAGCTCAGTGGTGGAAGTGATTAAAAATATGATTAAATTGAATAAGCTGCTGTTATTTACAGAACAGCAAAAAGGGTGTAAAAAGGAGCAAACAAATAGTGAAAAATAATTTTGATATTACTCTTTCATTCTGTTTGATTACCTTTGGTAGTGTTAGTAACAAAGAGATGGAAGGAGAAAAAAATTTTCAGGTAATAAGCATCATTCAGTCCAGTTTATTCTGGCCCCTTGAAAGGCTGCAAGAGCAAACACAGGAACCTAGAAATTTTTTATAGGATATTTTACAGATGGAAAAGGACCTTGTGATTTAATCTTTCCAAACTTTTGCTGAAATCTTATCATTTCAGTCAATCAGTCTAAACTGAAATGTTCCAAAGTTTTTAAGAGAAAAAAAAAAGATGAGAAAAGAACCATTCCATCCTTATACGACCCATCAGGACTCACAAAGACGGAGAGTAACATTAGTAAGATAGCACATCACAAGGATTTGTCTCAAGCCTCTGAGCGTGACTTCACAAGCTATTTTCCACAACTTATCTTCCAGTCACGTCTGTCACTTGCATGTCCTCTGTTTCACTCTCTTATGCTGTCTCACTCTGCTTTGTTTCAAACTCAATTTGTCTTCACAAGAAGATGGGAAAAATAAGCAAGGAGGACTATGAATCCACTGGCCTATGGCAAAGACCATAAAATTAAATAATTAAGAGAGATTTTAATTTTACTTAGCTTCCTTTCTGCAATCATCCCCTTCATGAAAGTCCAATTACCAAGAACTGATGCTATTAGATTTACTGTACTGTATTATGTTTAGTTGAGCTGTCACATAGTGCTGTGGTTTAAGCAAAAGGAACTGACATTGAAATCCCTCGCATAACTTGCCAGATGTGAAACTAAATTATCCCACAAGTCATCTAGTGCTGACTGAAAAGACACGATTGTCAGGGATAAGTTTGTCTCACCACCTTAGTGCTTTAGATCTCCAGAAAAGGCTCCCAGGGTTATAGTCGATCACAGACTGAATATGACTCAATGTCATGCTATTGTAAAAGAAAAAAAAAGCAAACATACTGGGATGTGTAAATAAATGTGCAAACCAACAAGACACAAGAAAAAAATCCTTCTGCTATACACAGCAGGGGTGAAAGTTCTGTGGAAATTCTGTAAATGAAGGAATACATGGAGGGACTAGAGTGGGACTGGAGAAAGCAAAGAGGATCTTCTGAGGAACAACCTGAGAGGAAAGACTGTTGTGAGGCTGTTCAGCATAGAAAAAGGCAAGACAAGCCTATAGACTGCTGCAGAGAGGTACTGAATAATCTATTTGCCTGCATTCACTTTGGATATGTCAGGAAGCAATGGCTTTACACAGGCACAAAGAAGGTTTATGAGAGACATTAAGGAAACCTTTCCTTGGGATGCCAGTATTGGTCATAGCAGTGTGCCAGTGTATGATACCAGGAAAGTTACAGACCTGAAAACATGAGAGGTTAAATCCTTCTGTGGAGCAGAATGATTAAATGGCCTCCCAGTGTATCTTCCAGCCCTAGCTTTTGTATTCCTGAGGCTCTAACGGATGTCTGTTAGTCGCAAGCTCCAGTAGGTTTGTCTCATTAAGGAGGCAGTTGGCTATTGGTTTTGGACAGAAAGGCTGGGACAGGGACTGTTCTTCTGTATTCACGAGTGAAAAGCCTTACAAAATGTCTTTGACACCATGCAGTTAATGCAGATTAATTCAATAAATCTGTTAGTTGTTTAGGATTTTCAGGAACGCCTTCATATGTCATAATTTGAAAAAGGAGCACAATAGCTCTCTTAGGGGAAAGAGAATTCGGGCTTCTGAATCAGGGCTGATCAGTTTAGAAACATTGTGACTGCACTGGAATAGAGAAAGTCTTTCTGTTCTTATGGTGCATATTCATGATTTTCTAAGACCACATTTTAGAGGCCAAATTCAGGAAAAGGAATTTCCTCTCTCTGAGAAGACTCTCAAGTATTATAATTCTGACCAATTCTCATCTGGGATGGTGATATTTGTGGCAGAAGTCTGTCTTCCTCAGTGCCATCTGCCTCTGAAGGGCATTTGGAAACATGACCTCATGAGTCTTCTTTTGATGTCTTATGCTTTGCGTCCACAGAGCCCCTGTAGCAGAAATCTATGAGCTTTGCTGAGCGTATTTGTAATTAATCCTGGACTTAGAGAAATTTGGGGATTAGTGGATTGCTGAACTCCTTATGTCTCTGGAGCAATGCTGAAGTTTCCTTGTTACAAGCAGCAGAGAAAGAGTTGGCATTTGCTGAGAATTTGTCTTAGGCCACTGAACATAGATCAGATATGTTTCCATAGATCAGAGAAGTCTTCAAAGCAGCTGTAGTACTAGCTTGAAGAAACAGTCTCCATCCAAGGCTTGCAACAGACTTCACAAACAGTAATGAATGAAATAAAATATAAATCATACCACACAGGCAAAAGAGAAACTGCCTCCATTTCATTTGAATTGAAGATATTTGAAGATTTGAGATCTTCCAGTTTCTATGTACCCATTATAGGACAATGACAACCTGATTTGATTTTATATTTTCACAGACACCAAGTGGTTTGTTGACTAATTGGAGTGATGAAGCCTCTAGGGATAGGAGCTTGGCACACTGACTTGGCTGACTTAACCAGCTAACAAGCTAATAGCAATTTAGAGAAGAGGAACCTCTGACAAGCATCAAAAGACCTTGTCTAAATGTTTAGAAATCTTTGATTAGTTCCTGGTGGATGAAAACTCAGATATTGCTGTGCCTGCCCCTCTTTGTCCCATTCAATTGCTTCCACACCACCTCCTGCATCCTGCTTCTGTCATCTTTCTTTTGTCTCTTTTGTCGCTTTATTTGCACTTCACTTTTCTTCTCCTTGTATTCAAGGATTTCCAGAGGTCGAGCTGAAACGGAAAGTGTCTGGGTCTCCATCTCCAAAGCACAAGCTGTTCAAAACCGAGGAACAAGTTTGGAAATTGGGCCTACCCAATTATCACTTTATGACAAAATCAAGATGGGATGGTGGAATCCAGGGGGCCTGTTTTGCTATTCCATGCCGTAGATAAGGTGCATATGCCAAGCAATGTTAGTGAGGCGCTAAAGAAACTTCATTATCTGAGAAGGGTGTTTTTGGGGTCAATTCTGTAAGCTATTCTAATATATAGTGCTATAGCAACACATGTATTTTTTGGTAACATTTGCATTGTAACTTCAAAATGATACCAAGACATCACAAATGCAACAGCAGTGCCGGTGGGGACAACAAGCACCAAAATTCACTCTCAGCCAGCAAATTATGTCTCAACAAAAAACTATCAAAAACAGTCTAGCAGCATTCTGTTGACACACTGGTTAAGAGCAGGGAGAATACGATACAATATATCATAGCATAATGAACTTTTGTATTGTAACTGGTATGTAGTTTCATTTGCTAAAACCACATTGCTGTTTAATCCGCAGCTGGCATGCAGAAGGCTGCAGTACACCTTGAAAGGCAGAGATAGGCTGCATTTACACTCAACAAAGAGAGACCTGTAATACTTTCCTGCACAACAGATTTCTGCTAATCTATTTATAAACCAGGACCAATTGCCAGGTCCTAATGAAGTTGAGTTAGACCCTGTGCATCAATCTGCTGCTCCTCCTACCTGTTGCTATGTTTCTTTTCCTCTGTGGAACCAAAACATCCCTTGAAAAATTGTGACTCAGCTCAACTAGAACAGTGTCTGACAGGATGTACTCTCCAGGACAGCAATAAAGTAATACAGTAGTCCTCTTCTGTTTAAAACGCAGAACAAAACCCAATTATATAAAAAAGACAATACACCTAGAGTGCACAACAACATGTATGTCTCTAGGACTCTCCAGTAAAACAGACACAGTATAGCTCACTGCTCAGGCCATGGCTCTCCTCCTTAAAAGCAATCAGAAGAATTCATACTGCAGGTAGACTGATGAAAATGGAAATTGGAGATAAAATTCTGAGAAGGTCACAAATAAAAGGAAATAACATTGGCTTTCTATTGACAGTAAGCATTTTTTCCCTAACAGAAGCTCACCACATTCCTTACAAATCTGTACTGGTAAGCTTTTGGTAAGGTTGGTGCTCTGGGGCACTGCTGTGTGAGCAAGAAAAACCTTCAGAAGGTGTAGTCAGGGTCTTCAGTAACAAGTGGTAGGTGCCCCAGGAAGACTGGTGGGTCTCCAGAAGGATGTGGCACTGTTCCAGCCTCAGCTGTGCCTGCAATGCCCTTGCCTCACCAGGGCTCCTTCTTTCCACTTTTCCAAGGGGAGTTTTACAGCCTTCTAAAACAATCTTTATGGGTCTGTGTTTTACCAGGCAGTAATTTCTGAGAGTAACACTGCATTTTTAGCAGTTATTCTTAACTGTTTAAGAATATGCTGGTTTTCAGGACAAAAGAACCCAGGAGTACCAGGTACTATCAGTTTCTGATTTCCACTCTTTGAAATTCAGTCTGTTTCAGAAGGAAAAAAAAAAACCGTGCTGTCATACATACAAGCCTATGAACATCAATATATTTTAATGGATACATCTTTCTCTTACATCTATCCTCTGAGTTTTTCAGCCTCTGAGCAAGACCTAAAAATGTACCATGTCACCTGTATAGCTCTGCAACCTGAAACCCCGTATCCTCGGGAATTTAATAAGATGTGATATTAACCTCTCAACAGCATTTCCCTTATGAGTTATAAGTGCCACTCTCTCTGTTTTGCCTATTTTCTGCCAGATAAACACAGCCTACCTCGATTAGAGAAACTTCCATGTTCTGCATTTGTTTGACTCATGAGACTTTCTTTACTTTGTACCCTGAGCTATTAAGGGGCTTTGCCTCGTTTAAAAGCTGTATCTCTGCCCAGCATGCCTGCATTCCTGTGGAGAGTTGCTTAATCCCTCTGTATACTCCCAACCTGCCTGCAAGGAATGCAGAGCATTCCCAGATCTTTAAACGGAGGCAATACAAAAATCCATTTTATTTTATTAACAAAAAAGAATCCCTGCAGTATTTTCTTAAAAAAACCAAACAAACCAAACCAAAACACCAAAACCAAACAAGCCCCCTCCTTTTTGGTATTACCTTTTTTTTGTGCTTTACTCAATTATAGCTGATTTATTATTAACTGCCATGACATATGAGTCATGCAGGATCTAGGACACAGGATGTGTTCAAAGTTGCTTAACCATGTTCTAATATTTACCATGTACACTTGTTTATTAGGTAATAGAGTTGGCATGATATTTACATTGTGCTATATTAATTTGGGATGTTAATGCTTAGAAGGGGCAGAAAATGATAAACAGAAATCATACAGGCAAATGAGATGGAAGAAAGAAAAACTAAACCAAAGCACAAAGAGAAAATAGATTTCCAGGGCACTGGAAGGAAGAATTCACATTCAGATTATTCAGTTCAGGCACTTGTTGGTTTCCTCTCAGTTATATCACTTTAAGGTCAGCGTAACTTCCTTCTCATGGTGAGTATGTAATTCCACACTAAAATAGCCACTCTTCCTATACCTCAGATTTTTTCTCAAAAGCACCTAGCTCCCATGTCTCAAACTCCTTCAGAATGCAGGGATTATCTGTGTACCAAATCATGACTTTTGCTGCCTGAGAAGTGTTGACATCTGCCTCCAATTGCATAAGGAAAAGGACATTGTATATGAAAATACATAACTTCTCCTTTCCCTCTCTCACTATAGCACTTACCTCTAGTCAACACAGCAGACAGCTTTTGAAAGAGCACTCAGAAGGAAACCAAGCTGTCTCAAGGTGAAGCGGATGATCGCAGCACTGTATTCAGTGGTGGGGCACAAACGTCAATGAAAACAATTTTGCCTTAGGGCTCTGCTCTAAAAACCACTACTTTCTTCAGAGTAAAACCAATAAAAATCTAAATAAGATTACTTGGCTGTGAAATTTATCCATGAATGACAGAGCTACATAGGTGAGATGGAAGAAATAAGGCGTGCTTAATATAAACAAGGATATCTGAACTCAGGATACCTACGGGAAGGTAATGAATATGTGAATATGCGAAATCAACAAAAAAAGTGCTTTTTGGTTAACTTCTCTTGGAAGCACTTGACAGCTGAATGTGGTTTGGAAAGGCCTGAAGGCAGTTTACCACAGGGACTGAGTCAAGGCACTTTAGCATGAGAGAGGACGATGCATTCTGCAACACAGAGGACAGATGCCTATTTTGAGGAGATGGTTTTCTTCCTCCAGAGAGCCTTGATGTGGATACAAGGCAATATAGAGGACTATAGCAAAAGCAGTCATAACACAGCTTAACTTGGAAACTGTTTTATAAATTAATTTCTTGCTACCTCAGTTCTTTGTTTTTTTTTTCCCCTCACACTTGATGGCTCTTTCCTCTTGTCCTCTTTCCTGTGACTTCTCCCATTTCCATCCTACTTCATCAACACAGCTTGAACACTTGTTTGGGCCTTGTTTGGGTTTTTTTTTTATTATTATTATTTTATTTTTTGCAAGTAGGGGGAAGGGTTTGTTTGGTTTGGTTTGAATTTTTTTACTTCAGCCACACTCTTCAGAGTTCCCAAGTCACTGACAAGACACTGCAAGCACCCTATGTAATGGCATTTGTAACTCCTACGCTAATTTTTTTAATGGAAACCTACAAGAAAAGTACATTCCTTAAAAGTTATATCAGAAGCTGACAAGAAGGCATGAAAACCCCAAACAAGACAGTATCAGGAAAGCATAAGCTACAAAGCCAGATTCAGCCTATGGAAAAACAAGTAGTGTGAATATCACTGGTGCTCTGGTTCTTCTTCAACAGCATACAGAGATCACTAGTACTAGCCCCACAGTCCAAGTTCTGATTTGCAGAGAAGCGCTGTGATAAGATCATGCCACTGTTCATCAAGCCTTTTGAACAGAGGGTATATAGAGAAAAAAGTATTCTCAGCAGCTGGTCCTGACCTTTGGAGGCAAGAGCTGCTAAACTTCCAACCTGTGTTATGGACAAAATGACTCCCTGGAAATTCCTATAACAGAGAAGAATCAAAAATCCCACAGCCACATTTCCCAATGCTGTTATCAGTGCTGCAATGGCCACAACAGTAGACCAGAGCCAATATTTTAAAAGCCACCTGTCCAAATTCTGACTTCTGTTTGCACCACAGCACCTACTAACATTTCCTGAGCTGTTCAGTAGCTCTCACTGCACTCAGCAGGAAAATGAACAGGGTTGTGTTTTCCAAGCAAGGAAGCTTCGTACTTTGTGCATCAAGCTTTATAATTATTGTACTTGTGACAGACATGCATCTTCTTTTCAATTTCCCCTCATGTGTAATTTACAGCAACAGTCCCAAACTAGGCCACTTGGTCTTCAAGGCAGTTACTCACCTGGCTGCCCAAAAGCTACTGCTTGCTGGGTGCACTGGGTAAGACTGATCGATTCTGCAGGCATCCCTCAAGTCTACTGCCTATCCTGAGGCTTCATTTCCATTTTTTCCTGCTTTTTCCCTTAGCCATCAAGTAGTTTCCTTATTAAACAGTCACTAAACAAAATGCACATTTCCCCTTCCAACATTACAAGCATCTCAGTGACATGGCAGAAAAGCCCAAACACACAGCGATGAAGATATCATTTAAATTTATTGCCCAATTCAACCTATCAAGGCCCCATGCTCCAGACAGTTCTCTTGGAAAAGGAAAGCTGAAGGGCACAAAACTCATACCTCACGTCTGCAATGCTTGTCCAGAAATGTTACCACTTTAGTACATCAGAAGCGATCATAAAATCAGCAGCATCTTCAATACCAAAATACAAAGGAGCCTTATAAAAATTGATTAGATTTAAGGGAGCAAAGACAACCAATAGATCTATGCCCTCCACCAATCTGCTAAAGGAAAAAGAACAAAGCAGACTGGTTTACAACATTGGAAAAGAATTAATCTGACTCATACAATTACTAAAGGACATTTGTCTCCATAACGCAGTAGGCACCTACATTTTTCATTTCGTTGAACAGCATTTCCAACTTTTGGCTTTGCACTTTTAACAAACGGCCCTTTTAGTCTTGTTGCTTTTATCTGTTATTTAAATAAAAAAAAAAAAAGAAACATGAAATAATCGGAACATCTATGTAGGATTATTAACTACATGGAGTAGATGACGGAGGGAACACATTGAAATCCCCTCAAACTGATTCCTGTAGGGAAAGCGGAGAGAAACACTACTGTCTTGAAGCTAAAAGGCGATATTCAGGTACAAGAGTGGCAAGGGCAGTGGAAACACAGAAAAGATGCAGAAATATAAGAATGACACTTCTTTTCTTCCAAAGGCATGCCTTTGGAAACAAAAACTTACAGAACATTTTGAAGCTCCTTACAAAAAAACACTTGTTCTTTATGTGTATCAAGGTACCTGAATGAACAAATGTATCTATATGAAATTACATTCAGTAGGAGTTTGCTGGTTTGCCCAAGGTATTAGAAGTGATGTCATTAAAAGCTCAACATTGACACCCAGTCACCAGGCTGAGACATCCATGTTTTTTAACCAGTTCTTACCAATTTGCAGAAGAGAGATCAAATTGTAGTCCCACTCTAATGGCCACTTTAATCAAAATGTTAAAATCTTTCATAACCTCCAGGATTACTCAAGTTATATCAAAGACAGGGGAGAAGCTGAGGATTTCTTCTGTTCTAGCCTACAAATAAGCAAAGGCTCATCAGGCACAGTGATGTTTTACATGGGCCACTCAGCCTACAGCAACACTGAATGAGGTCAACTACTTTGTCTAGAGCAGAAAATAGCACTGCAAGGCTGGATTTGTGAGCAGCTCTTCTGTAGATTTTCAGGCCCACTCAAAAGCTCTGCAGAAATGTGGAACTGCTGCTTAAAATTGGGCATTAAACAGTGAAAACGCTGACCTATGTAATTTACCTATGTTGTACACAGTGACATGAGGCCATCAGAGGGCGCAAATCAGAACTCCCCTCTCAGTCCCCTGGTCTGCCAACATCATCTGCAATGCACACTGCAAAAATGCTGAGAAAGAGGTAAACATCTTCTCACATGTGGTCCTCTCTCAGCAAAACAAACATACTGCTTGGCTTCAAACTGCAGATACTGTCAAGTTAATTATTGCTGCCAAGTTAATTATTGTTGCTGTTCGTATTATTTTCCACCCATCATCTCTCCTGTAACATTTCACTAGCTTCCTTGGAGAGAGAAGTGTGACTGTTGTAATGATTTCACTGCTTTTCCTCCTCTGCCCGCCTCTTGATCACCGTTTTATATTGAATAATCATTTATATGGTGGCTTAATTAGGTACTTATGAACGTGTTTGGGTATTTTAAGGAGGAAAAATCATTGTTTACTTGCTAGTAATTAAGTGGGTTGAATTTGATTTTAGTGTCAGGAAATCTATCAGTATTATTTTTATGGGTGATGGTACCAAATATTAAAAACATAATTATTTGCTTATATCTTGGCACACTGAAAGGGGAAGTAAATTTCCATGACTGTAGGCTTCAGGCTTTTGGTGGCATATTGTTAGTATAACTGATCTGGATATGCTTATTAGAATGCAGAAACAGCAGTTGAGAAAGGGACACTAGTTATAGATGGAAAGCCTCATTGCATTTTGAAGGCTTTGCAGAATACTCAATTGACCTGCCTGCCACCAAAGCCAATGAAACCAGCTTCCAACTCCTTCCTTCCCCTTCAATGGTATAAGCAAAAGGAAGCATCTAAATGGGTCATCTATGGTCTTCGTGATCTGTATGCAGCAGCTGTACTTGGAAGTCGACATTCATCTTGTGAGCCCAAGAGAAGCTTTATGTACAGGAAGGCTCTACTTGATTCTCTTGACACTAACAAACAAGACAGGTTGCCAGAAAATAGCAGAAGGCCTGAGTGGAAGAAATTGGCAAGAGCAGTACAGGCATAGACACTGTCACTGAACTCTTACCTTTCAGCATGATCCTGAGAGGTCAGCAGTAGTGTACCTGCTACAGTTCTGCTCTGCCATGAACAGCAAGTGATCAGCTTTCAGCAATCCCAGTAAGACACTTTTTTTAAATGCACAGGCTATGAAGCAGGAATAAAGAAAACCACATGAGCCTGCCCGTGATGTACCTCTGAATATTGCTATTAATGTCCCAGGATCAGGTCCTACATGTGGCACTCCTTCCTTCCTTCCTAACAGGGTGCAGCATGGAATGAGAAAAATGATGCAAAAACAATACAGCATGAAGACTTCGGCCTCCTCAGACTTTTATTCCATTTCTCAACATCTCCATTTGAAAAGCATGCATTACTCAGACACTTCAGCTTAACCGGGCATAGTTTTAAGACCTCCATTCATCAGTTGCAGGGTCAGCAGAGCAAGGCTTCTGTCACAGGTGGAGCCGCTTCCATCATCCATATCCCATAGCTCACACCATAAAAGTACTTAGAAAACAGTAACAGAAGCTTTAAGTCTCTGATAATGCAAAACGAGGACTAAAACATTTAATGCACTGACTCAGGGTAAGAGAAACAACATGTTCCTGCTCTTGCCAGCATATTTTATCTGAGAGCACCTACAAAGAAGAGATGCCTGTAGGATATTTACACCTCAGCTCCCTCCCAAAGGCTTACTTCTATTTCCAATTATGAGTAAACCAGCACAGTTCCTACAGTTTTCAGTAGCACTGCTTCCAGCTTCATTAATGGATTAGAAGGATAATTTAAAAAACAAAAAAAACCAAACAAAACTGCCTTGTAATGTGTCCCCTATTTTGTTCCTTTTCAAGCAAATATTAGGAGAGATTATAAATCAGATCTTTCATGCTCCATTTTGCACTCTTTTCAAATGTATGTTTTTCTGTGAACTCTGCATGTATTTCAAACTAGTACTTATAACTAACAGCATATAAATATACAAATTCTGATTTTGCCTTGTAAGGACCTATTAAGAAGAGCAGTACTGTGTTCATAGTCCTTGATTTACAGTTTCTGAGGGTTTACTGCACATTTTCAAATTTCAGTACAAAAACTATGCAGGCTAGAATTTTACCATCCTTCAGACAAAAGCTGAGAGCAACTTAACTGCAGAACACTGGGCTATCACAAAATAGTCAACTACTGTGAAGCTCAAGGTGAAATTGTGAGATTTAGTGAGATGTGCAAATTAGGTTAAGCATGCAACCAACATCCATTGCAGCCCACCAGGACTCATCCATACAAGATTCCTATTTCCAAAGGTCCCTAAAACTAAATCCATCTTGCAATGTGAACTGAAGGTCATTAGAGATGGGTCCAGAAGCAACAGCAGGGGAGCAAGGCCCTGGTCAAGGACCTGGGCTAAATATAAGCTGCTGTCAGCTTCATCCTTCCCTAACCTTGAGGCTATCATCAAAGCATTCCAGTGAATTTCAAGTACCTTGCTATCATGTGAGAAGAAAGTTGCTTTCAGGTATTCGTATCACTGCATTCACAGCTTCACAGTTTATTAATGACATGTGCAGTGAACTTAGATGTTTGAGCCTCAAACCTCCATGTCTTTTCGGTGCTTTCTCACAAGTATGAGGTTTTGGGTTTTTTGCACTTGAAGTTACAAACTGAGTGTCCATTCCAGCATCTCATGGTTAATTAATATCTTGGCCACACAAACAGCATTTTATTGTGTAAACACCTTAAAAATCAAGTTTATGTACATTTTCAGAATCTAATTATCTATAATTGGTCTTCCCTCAGTCATATGAACATCTGAACTGACTAATGAATATTAAAGGCTAATACTTCATCAAACATCTTGAGGTCATATATCATCAAGATCTACAGCACTGCGACAGCTGCTAAACTATGTGAATTACACATGCATACAGCCAATAATTTGGAGGCATGTTCACTGAAGGGTTGGCCATACTGCAGAGCCACAAAAGACTGCTGCAAGCTTACAGTTGGGAGTTTTGTTCAGAGTTAGCACAACCCCCCCAAAAAATTTAAGATTCCTTGGAATCAAATAATGATCCTTGCCTTGTGCAGTGCCCTTGGCGTGTGCAGGCTTACTGCAACTTAGTTCAGTAACATTACTTGTATGTCTGAAAAAAATCACTTTGGAGAAGGAAAAGCAATGTTGTGGATTCTCTCTCTACAGCATATGGAGGCAATCAAGAGTCAGGGAAAACCTCATGTTTCATGATGCAAACTTTTAAAAGCTTCACCTTCATTAGGGAAGTTTCTTACTCTGTCTAATCAATATAACCACAACGTCCCTCATGTTCCAGCACAGGTATTACAGTCATTATGACCTGCGATTTCTAGATTTCTCTCAAATATTTCTTAAGGATATTAACACTGGCAGCTGAGGACGGAGAAACTTCCAGAGTTCCCCTATTTACCAATTGTTTTCCATCCTCAAAACCTCAAGAGAATGCCTTGCTGAGCAGAGGCCCCACAAATGCTATATATAAAGCTTACATTTCTGTTCCTATTGTTGACAAGAGTATGGGAGAATGAGGGGCCAAGGGGAGGTGGAATGCCTTCACAGATGAACAGAGAAAAGAAATATTATCAATTTTTTCAGCCCTAGCCATGAAGGAACCCCATTTTTCTCATTTGATGGTTAACACCACAAACAGACACACACTTATCTTGGCAGAACCAAAGCTGCTAACAGCATGGAAAGGAAAATCAGAAAAATTTCAACAGTTGACATGAAGAAAGACTGAGATCTACAGCATATTCTCCCCTGCAATGTCCAGTCTACTTTTATTATGTTTATACTATACAGATAGAGCACTGACTATTTCTCTTCTACAAGCCAGGCAGCCTCACAATTAGAATGTCATTTTGTCAAATTCTCTGTGTTTTTACTCTATTTCCTTCCTCCAAATAAGCTTCCAAACCCAAGGAGTTCTCTTCTTAGTCTTTTGGGAAAACACTAATCAAATGTTTCAAAAGTGTGGCATTTTTTCTGCACTAAGAAATCAACCTTTTCTTTCTTTTTCCTATTCAGTGCTTAGTAGCAAAAAGAAGTCCAAAATAGGATGATAGGTTTTTTTAAACTGGGGCAGGAAAGGGAGGACAGATGCATCTCCAGAGTATGCAAAATAGAAATGAGATTAAAAAGTGAATTAGGCTCAAATAAAGTCACCTTGATTCAAATTACACAATCACACACTGCAGTAGCATTAAAGATGTGGCCCTGCAATGTCTAATCAGAAGTTACTGTTCACTTACTAAGATAGCATGTTTCCCTGCAAAATAAGCCTATAAGCAGAAATGGGGTATTATACTGGATGTACTAACATCCCCAAACTCACATCCATACAGGCAAGCTGCAACCCATAGAGCATTAGCAACTATGTGGGCCAGCAAACAGCACAGCTGATCCCAGGCTGCTCACAGACAGCCCTCCTCTTAGTGAGGAGAGAGAATGTCATGTCAAGAGAAGACCTCACTTCTGCCCAAGCAGCAGGGCTACAGGATTGTATCTTGGCTTCAAGGTTCGTCAGCTGGTAAGGATGAAATCAGCGACAGGATAAGCAAGATCCAAACACAAGTGGTTTAGCTGCTGCAGCTGGAGGAAGCCAAGCACCCTCCAAACCACAGGCTGCAATCAAGACAGGACGGAAGAGCAGCCTAGATCCAGAACATAAGGCTTGATCACTGGGCTATAACAAAATCACGATGCACTCTGCAATATGCCTTAGACTTCTGGTCCCCTATTGTCCACGTTAGAGCATGCCACAAGCACTGTCTCAGTCCGTGAGCCTGGATTTCACTCCCAGGAAAAGATTGTATGCATCAAATCATAAGGTTTGGAAACAGCCAGGAAACCCATTTAGACCCAAACAGTGCAAAGCACACTTGGACCTCACTGTTTGTTTATTGCTGGAGTGAACACAAGGATGGATGTGCATTGAGCAATGCCCTGAGGACTGGGATTCTGCCCAGTGAGCTTCCTCTCTCCCTCCAATTCCCCAAAGAACAAAAGTCCTTTGAATCAAGGCTTTTTGCTATGGATATGCTAGAAAGTATTTCTCTGTACTTTTGCATTGAACTTGTTAAGAACTTGTTATTTTGGGTTATTCCCAAGTTGGAAAATACATGAAGCCACAGATAAAACCTGCTATGTACAACGTACAGGTTTTTTGATGTGGAGATAAAACCAGTAGTTTATAGGTAAGTGCATCAATCTTTTCCTTCTGAAGCCAATCTCTCCTCTTCAAAGACTATAACAACCTGAGCCTGGAGGAGACAAATGGCATTCTTTGAGGTGGGCAATAGAAGCACTTCAAAATTTTAATCAGTCATAGGTACATGCACTTCACAGCTTGTACAAAAAAGGACAGAAGACACTCAGTCCATAGAAGCCTTTTTTATGCAGCAGTCTGTCATAAATTGATATTAAATCCATTTAATTTGGGACTAGAAGATTACAGGGTTGGAGAAAGTCATTCCACTAGCCACAGTGACTTGGGGACAGCTACTACTACTGGATTGGAAGAAGATTAGAAAGGGGCAGGGCTTGGTTATTTGGTTCATCTTTCCAAAATAGACTATTCTGAACACTCAGCCATCAAAGGAAGCAAGAAGCTAGATTTAAAGTTATCATGGTAAAAATGAACCAGAGAAGATTGTTCTGTCATTTGCACACTGAAGAGGGAGTACTTGCAGTGACAAGAAATTTGGTACATTTGTCAAAGGAGTGCGGTTTCCCATGACAAGCTGAGGCACTTTGTGCCTCACTCTGAAAGTGAGTTTCGTCTTGGGGATAAAGCTTATTTTGGTTTTAGCTTAAACACTGCTCATGGGTTTTCAAGGCTAAAAGCAGGGACTGTGGAGCCCCACAGGTAAGGTCTCACTTAACATAAGGACTTTCCAGCAAGAGGCTGGAAACTGCTGGTCTCCCATTCTGTGATCACATTTTCTGAAATACCTTCTGTACAAGCAGGCATCCACACTATCCTACCAACTTCAGTAGGTGGTTTTGGTGGCAAAAATTGTGTGTTGGGGGTCTGAATCCTCTGGACTGACTCTCTGGGGCCATCACAGTGGATGAGTTCACTCCCCACAGTGGCCTGTCTACAGGTACGTGTCTGTTCTCTCTACAATTACAAACATGCACACACACCAACATTTTTGTAATAGGCAGCCAACAGACAGGAAGATTATTTCTAATAACTTGGCTTATCATCACAGCTTCTGCTGACAGAAAGTGACCAACATGGAGAATAGCATGTTCATCTGTGACCTTCAGCTACGTCAGCAGGAGGAAGGACAAAACAACCAAGTGCAAGGATGGCAAAATGCAATATGCAGGGTCTCTAAACCAAAAAGGTGCAGCTTGGAGGGAGGAAGCTCAGGTGTCCTAAACAAAGCAGTGCAAAGCAGAGACAACCTGGACTATCCTCTGGCTCATTACTAATGCAGTGACTGCCAGCAATTTAATTCTGGAAAGGCTCCAAGTCAGGCCTCACAACAAGAGATACCAGACCCCAACAGCTGTGCTTGGCAGAACATGCTGGCACAGTGTCTCTTTTTGCTGTCCCAAGGTGGCTGGGTGAATGCAGTCAGTCTTGTAACTGAGGGAATTTTCTCAGGGCTGTTCAAACAGATCTAGGACACTTCATGAGCCGAGCTGTTTAACTCCCACTTGACTGATCCAAAGCCAGTGTGTGACCTTCTCCTTCACAATTAATCTGAGGTAACTTGGCCATGTCAGATGCTGGAAGCTTTCAGATCAGCATTTAGATAGTAGAGACCAGGCAGTTGCTTGACCAGCGTTACATGCACTTTGGGAAGCATCAGTTATTCACACCTTCCCAAATCCTCATCGGCATGATGGGAAGCCCCCTGGTACAGTGGCACAACTATCTTCTGAGATATCACAAAGCAAAATCAAGGTCCTTTTAACTACAGCTTTGAGAGCAAGTTATTGGCTTGTTTTTTTCCTACCTTTTGTCTCACAAAAGGCCTCCTTACTGTCTTTCCTATAACACCACATCCCTATCATTACAGTATCTTTCTCTGCAGCTTCAGGCAGCTGGAAGAGCTGTCCAGAATCTCCTTACTTCACTGGCTCCTAAGCAAGTCACAGCTCAGTGAAATACGTGCATGAAAAAGTGAAAGTTGGGGAGAGTGGAGAAAATGGTGTATATAAAAAAACTTACTAAAGAAACTGGCTTGCTGGTGTAAAAGCAGAAGACAAAGACAGTTTCCTTGAACCACGGAGCTTAAGCAAGTGGGCAGGTGCTAACCAAATGCAAACCAGGGAAATATGGCTCTTTCCATCAGACAAAACTCAGCAAGGGTTAGAGCTTCAACAGGAGAGGACATTAATGTGCGCTAGATAAACCTCTTGGGATTACAGTAACAGGAGCGATAATATAAAATTAGAGATATCAGCAGGTGAAAAATTTACTCAGAGAAACACAGGCTGGCAAAAAATAAGACAAAGTCATTCTGGTTCCTAGCTGAGGACAGCTAACTGGGTCATAGCCATGTAAAAATATTCTTTATGTGGCTATCTTATCTGCCTTCACCCGTGGAAGAATTTGTGCATTACTGGTATTAATGGAGGACAAGGACATGCCAAGAAATCATTTTCTTCATGTCCCAGCATTTACCATCATGGTATAAGTTTGGGGGTTTTTGCTTGTCTAATTCATTTTTACAACAGTTTTCCTAGGTCAGTAATTTATTGATATTTGTCCTAAACAGAGATTTAAAGAACTAATGTTAACAGTGAGTTTCACTGACTGTTCTTGTGAGGGTATTTAGTGAAGAAACTGAAGTATTACAAAGTAAGACAAATCTTACCTTATTCACCTGCAGGAGATAGTCCTTGCAAAAAACAAACAGCCAATCCAAACCTGTCTCACTTGGGTGAAATGGAGTATTTACTGTACGTGTGAATAGTAGAGGGTGTGGAGAAAGGAAAGTATATTTATGTGCTACAACGTGAGAATCTGAAGAGCAGCTTTTCTGTCAAAATGACGAAAAAAAAACCCAAACAACCCCACAGCCAAAGATTTCCAGAGCATGCAGAAAGGTATGAGAAAGCAAAACTTCCAGTATCTGAGGTGATCAATCAAGGGATCATAACACTGACTCTCTGCAAGGCTTCACTCTCGTCTCTATGACAAAAAGGGATCAAGGGGAAAACAGAAGATGGTATGAAGCAAGGAAATATTTGGGAGCATAAAAGATCCTCTCCATGCTGAGGAATGGAGGACACAAGAAGAAACAAGCTGTGGGCCTCCGTACAGAAGGAAGGAAAGCTTGGAGCCCCAGGCAAGGAGACATTAAAGGAACAACCTCCGAGGGAAACCAGGGATACAAAACTGCAGACATAAGAAAAGAAAGGTTGCAGAAAGATGCATGGAGCCTACGGCAAGAAGGGAATGAAGTCATGAAAGTGAAGAGATGGGTATATCACACAGGTTGCTCAGCAAGGCAGGAAAACACATGAATGCAGGAAACCCTTTCAGTGTGCAATGCACTTACACACATGTAAAGCACAAGCTGGGTAGCTGCACTGATGATTACTGTTTTCTTCTGTACAGCAACAAACTGGAACAGATCAAAACAGGAAGCCTAAAATAAAAGAGGAAACAACAATCACAGGGACAAGGGCCACATCTCACTAGGGAACAACAGGAGACAGGCAGCAAGGAGAACTCAAGGAGAGAGGTATCTCCAGAACAACTAGCAGGAGGCCACTACAGCAGTCTGTGTTACAGTTCTCTCTACTCTCTTAGTACCACAAGAAGAATAAGTAAGCCTGTCAACACAGAGAAGTTCTTCTGTGCATAAGAGGACTGCAAATGCAATGACTTGCAGCAAAAGCAGGGTAAAAAAGATGTGGAAAAGTCCTTTGTAGCTCCCTGTGTACATCTTCAAAGACCAAATTGATGCTGAGTTTTCTTATCAGAGCGTATATTCTGTTCTGGAGGGAGGTCATCAGTTTAATGCAAACTAATTAAGACACAACACCCTTTCCTCTTGCCATTATAGAGATTATTTTCCCTTTTATTAGTGATCACAGTCCTGTAGCAAATAGAAGAACAGCTTCTATATACATGGCTAGGATTAAGAAGTGTGTTTAATGTACTCTAACTCTCTGTAACGAAATTTAGTGTCTAGGGGAAGAGACTGCACTTTGAGACCAGATAACTCTTTGCAGACCACATGAAGCACAAAACTAGGGTTTGCAGACTGTAGTCAGTCAGCTCTAATCTACAGAGTAATAAAACACTTTTTTTTTTCAGCTGTACTAGTTTCTGAAGAATAAAGACCGCCAGAAATACCTGAGTGCCTTTTACAGAATTGTAGAATTAGTGGCTGTAGGGAATGTAGTATACATGATGTATCTGAATTACAAGCATTTGACAGAGCATCTCAGGAAATATTACTCACAGAATTAATTCACTTCAATCTCGATGGGAACAAATTCAACCAAAGCAAAAACAGACTGTACAGCAGTAAACAAAGTCCAGGCTTTGGCACTACATCAAGTTTGCACACCTAGCTTACTGGAATATTACAGAGAGGTATGTTAGTCCACTGTTTGCCTAACATCACCATCATTGTTCCAGAAAAAATAAAGTGCTCATTAATAAAGAATGACATGGTTATAAACTAAAAAAGTGGTTAAAAATATGACTCAGATCAGAAATAAGAAAGGTAGCTTTGAAAGCTGTAACCACAACTGGAAAACATGAGACTGAAGTGAGCTCTATACAGAGGCATTAGCCACCATCACTGACTGGCTGCAAGGATAACATCTGGTGCTGTGGATTGCAGTACGAAAAATATCACTGCCAGGTTCTCTTTCACATACTTTGCAAGAATGTCACTGTCCCTCTAATAACCTTGAAAATACCTTCAGAGCTCAAGGTGTGCAAAATAACCACAGCCTCACTGAGGATAAGGTCTTAAGGATTTTGGTGGCCCATGACACAACTCCAGACAGACACATGCAGACAGCAAGTCTATGTTCCCACAGCATGTCACGGAGTTCAAACAAACCTCCACACTAAATTCAACACAGCAGATTTGCTCTACATGCACAATTTATTTGTACAGATTCATTAGCAGCCTTCACAAGATGCAAGTGCTGGCTTCCCCAGAAATAGAGGAAAAATTATGTTGAGTCCCTTATTACATCACACAAGATATTTTATGTATATGGGAAATCCTGTAAGAAGCAGGGTGTCTGGGAGTTCACATATTGGTTCAGGGATCTTTTGACCTTCTCACAACCCAATGCATTAAAATGGCTTTGCATTTAGGGCCAGCACATCAAAGAACATGGAGACTCAAGTTCTTATTTCTAGAACACTCAGGGATATTTCATTCACTTTGAGACATCTCATTAACTAAAACACAATGTAGCTAAAGCAGAAGCAAAGGAGAAACAAGAACATCCGGGGGCTGATTTAAAAGGAGACACTCAGAAAATGAAATACACAGACCTTGGCTCAGAGGCAATGAAGAAAAAGAATATAACAAGAAATGACGAATACTTGAAGGGTATGAACACCAAGAAAGGAGAGGAATTTTGGGTTGTGCAAGAAGTAGTAAACCTCTGAGTAATGTCATTAAATTAAAAAAAGATAAACTTGCATTGAAGCATCAATTTGTCTTTACAAGTAGTTCAGTATGATATCAAGCAGTCTTCCAACAGAAAGTTCAAAAGACCCATTGCTTTGGGTATTTAGGAGGATTTTGGACAAATAATTGAAAGTGCTCTATAGGAAAAATATTGCATACTGAGAGCCAGAGAAGTTGCATGATTTAGTGATTTTTTTTCCTACTGTGACTCTTCTGACTAGATATTGTGAAACAACACATTCAAATGAGATTTCCTAGCTCACAAAGATGGTGAAAGTTAATTTGTCTTCTCTTGCTAGAGGTCCTACAAGTTATGAAAGTATTATACATTGCTGATTGGATACTGTTTGACATCACTTCATCTAAACTCACTGTAGCTGAATTAAAAGGAAAGGCTAAGAAAAAGCTAAATATGCAGACCTTGGCAAAGAGACAATGGAGAAAGAGAACTCAATAGATATATCTGTTTTGCATTTGAAGGATATAAACCACAAGGAATCAGAGACAAAAACACACTCAAGCAATGGCAGCTTAAACTGCTTCCCCAGAATCCAGAATTAGACAATGGTGAAGGCAGGAACTGATCCTATTTGATTCTCTCTGAAAGAAATACACTTTAGGTAAATCTAAACTATAAGAGATACCAAGAAGCATGCTAGCAATCACAGAAAATGAAAGAGATGTCCAACTCTAAACCAATCACATGGTGAAATGGACATTTAACTGTATTGATGCAATGTGACAACTTAATTACAAACATTTTTATATTAAAAGTAATAAAAGCACCTTTGGAATGGAAATTTAGCTGTACTGATGTAATGTAACAACTGAATCACAAACATTTCTATATTAAAAGTAATAGTAGCATCTTTCAAATGAGCAGGAACTTTACAACCTGAAGCGTGTATAAGTAGAACAACTGTTCCTGTTATGCATGACCAAGCATGAATGCATGAAGCATGTTCTGATTCAGGTATTAGAAATATTTGGGTGAGTTTTATACCTGCTATAAAATTGAGACTTTTCTGACCTTAAATGATGACACTTCTGATTGGTACTGCTGAAAACAGACTTAGTGTAGCTAAAAAGCACTTCCTAAAACTTATTCTTAAAGAGAAGAGATACCATGCTTGCATATATGGCTAAATGTCAACCATGTCCCTTCCTGCTAAAGGTTCTTGCCAGCGTCAGCAACAGCTGCAGAAAATCCAGGCAGCTAGACTTTGAAATCTTCTTTAAAAACCTAATGATTAATCAAGTCTGGTTTTGCAGTATTAGTACTGCCAGAGGTCACAGGCTGATGAGAAGAGTCCAATCCCTCAGGAAGTTAATATAAGTCCTTCTAAAGGGATGAAGCAATTGCATCACCAATGGAAACGGTAAGCATCAGCTGGATCCCGTTGGATCACTCTGCAGTCACCTGCAGCTCTCATGCAGGGTTTAAGTCTCCAGGGTAAATGTGATGCTGTGCAAATACTACTGCTAGACACTACTGAAATAACGGCAGCTCAAGGCAGTGGACACTTAATGCAGGATCCTAAGGAAAGGAAGTACAGAGTAGACAGGATCCAACTGTAGCCTCACACAGGAAATAAAACCTAGCGACTGTATCTCTATTGGCAAAGTGATGCTGTGCTTGCATTGCTGGTAGGTACCTGACACAGTGACACTACAGCTGCTGGCTCACATTGTGGCATATGCATTTCCAATCTTACTCATCCTTGGTTTCCACTTCACAGCTTGTGCATTCATATTCTTCACAATGCTATGGGGCCAGGCAGCAGCTATGCTGAGCCTGTAGGACAGGCTCTATCACTGCTTTTATTCCCTGCAGCTACTCCAAGATGAATGCTCTGAAAATACATAGCCAAAGGAACACGCTGTAAATGCACAGCCACAGGAGCCTCCCTCCAGTGCAGACCTGACTGGGACAGCCAAATTCCAGCTCAGCTTGTGGCTGCCTGCCAGGATGCACCCTAGGCAACAAGACAGGGAACAGGGTCATAGGAGAGAGGGCTGAGGGTGACCGTGGCTCTAGGATGAGCTGGTGCATGGAGCACAGCCCCTCTCCTGTTGGCTACAGCGCTGAAATTAAACAAGAAGGTGCAGGGTTTGACTGACAGGGAAGATGGAAGCCACTTGTCATTGTCTCTCTGTGGAAGGATGCTAGAAAATGACTGGGCAGCTCTGGCCCACAGTCTGAATTGCAATCACCAGCCACCCCTGTGTCCTAGCTTGCTTCTTCCTTCTCCCCACCAGTGCACAGGTCAAGGCAGGCAGGAGGGGAAAAAGGTGAAGTATGACTTTGATATGTATCATTTGACAGCTGTACCAACTAAATACAACAGTCTTTTTAATGAAAAAGCTGAAAAAGGCTCAAGGCCAAGCCTTGGCCAAAACATGAATCACCATAAAGCTACACTTACAAAGATCCCCATATAAGGAAATTTAAAGAATCATCCCAAGTCCTCTGCAAGTTCGGATATCCTTGAGCTAATGAGCAGGGCAGCTTTACTGGGCTCAGTGTACGTGTGGATATTCCAACAAACATGAACACGTGTGCCCATTCCTGGATAGTAATAGAAGGGGTGTGGGGAAATCAGAAAAGCATGTAACAATCATTTTGTGCAGTAGTGCTAGAGCAGCAAATCCAGGGAAATCATCTACTGGTCCTGACAAAAACCTGCTAAAGTAAAGATGATGCACACCAGGTTTCTTTGTTAACTGTGATGTACTCCTAAAAGCAGTAGTATTTTATCCACCTGACCTCCCTTCTGCGCCTGGGAGTAAGTCTGCACTGAGCTCCACAGAGCCATGATGCAGTAGGTGACAGTACTGTGCACACACCGGAGACTGAACACAGGCACCGCTCATTTCTGACCACTTTCTTCTGAGAAGAAGATCCCCATATAAGGAGATCTAAGACTTTGCCTTTGGGGCTCAGGCAGTGGGTGGCTGAAGAGGGATTACACTCACACACTCACTCACTCTTACAGCTCAACAGCATTTTAACCTGTTCCTTGGGGGTGTGGATTTGAAGCTGCTTTGCTATTGTGGTTCCCAGGGTCAAGGAGGCAGGGGAGGGAAGCTAGCAAGGAAGGGGCAGCTGCCTCATAGGACTGCTCGAGGACCAGGCTGCCCTGATACCACTTGTGGCGTGGCTGAAGAGAAAGCACATTTGACACAGCCACCTCATGCAGCCTTCACCATGTAAGGGCCTATGCACTTGGCTAGGTAGTCAGAAGACAGAGCCCCAGCACTACAGCATTAGAGTCATCTCTAAACAAAAGGCAGACAGAAGAGGTACAGAGATACAGCTGATTCAATACAAACAGCTATTATTGGAAGATGATTTCATTAATGAATTATCCCAAATGCAGCTTAGCTACTGAGCATGAGAGAAGCTCAAAGTAATCGGTTAAAGCCGAAGTGATTTTCTTTTGCTCTGTAATTCAGCTCCTTGGGAAGTGTCAGTCTCACATGTGCACACAGAGCTCCCTAAACCATTGACATGCTTATCTCAGCACACAAACTGAAGGTGCCTCCTGTACACCAAAATGCCTTTCTGATGGAATGAGGACAGCATGGATGGAAAAGGGAGGAGAACCACATTAATAAAGTTGAGGAAAAAAGGGCATGAAGAGGAGGTGACATTGATAGGAAGTGGAAATGAGAAATTTAGGAAAAGAACAACATGAAGGGAAAACTAGTAAGGGAGAGCAACATATAAAAGGAAGGGGGTATGAATAATAAAGGGAATTAAGGAAGGAAGGAAATAAAGAATTCGAAGCACACAGGCAACGCAGATGTACTAAAAACCGCTCAAGAAAAACACACATTTTAAGCATGGGTTTCAGTTTTCTGAACAGACATTCTGCAAAACTTAAATTATCTGAGGCACCCATGTTCGGATGATATATCTGACACAGAACCTAAAGGAGAGCCATGCTCTCCTGGAGGCCAAGCAGGATACCATCAGTACCTGAAATGGCACAACATGCCCAAGCTTAAGCGGCTGAATTGCACTCTAAACACTGAAGACCACTGGCACAGTCAGGCATTAAATAAGAAAAGGAGAGAACCAGGATGATGTGGAAGAGTGGCAGAGTCAGATCTTCTAATTCTCCAACACCCTTGTGAAATAAAACAGCCTGAACTGTGTGGAAATTGGTAGCCACTGCCATATGAAGGTTGACAACCCATCAAAATGTCAGCTCAAATCAAAAGCAGCCGTCACATTTTTAATGTAGGTTCATATTGCTTGTAATAGGAGTAATACATGAGAGCACTAAGCTGAGCTTAGAAAAGACAAGACAACATATTGAAAGACAATACAGAAAAGACAACAATACAGCAAACATATTAGGCTGCAGTTCAATGGAAGATCTGCCTAGCCCTTTATCCTGGCTCTCATGGTGGCCAAGAGCAGCTGCACAGCTAAGGGTCCAGGATGAAGGCAAGCCTCCTGTGGTACTTCTGCAGAGCACTTCTTGCAGCACTACAGTCTTAGCTGAGGGACTTTCTGAGCCACAAATACTACCTTTGCTCCTAATGGCCTTTAGTGGCTTTCTGCTCTGTGAATGAGCCAGGTCTCTTCTTGAACCCCTGTGAACTCTTGATCTCCTCAACACACTGCATGAATGAGCTCCACAGATGAATCCCAGGACTCCTGACTGCTTTCAACCTGCCCTATAACTTTCTAGTTTTACATAATCCTTTGTCTTTCTCACTTCATGCATAGGAAACAATGGAGGAAAGTTATTTTCCTACATGCCCACCTGCTGACAGCTGTGATTTTAGAAACAAAGCACAATAATTCCACGGAGAAGCTGTGGTGTTTATCCTGTTCATGCTTCTGTAAATGAGAAATCTAGCTTAACTTTTTATTCTGTACAGTCATTACATAGAATCATAGAATAGTTAGGGTTGGAAAGAACCTTAAGATCATCTAGTTCC